>JAIEZT010000019.1:15073604-15300351 GCA_019594935.1 Periophthalmus modestus | reverse complement strand
TCAGCTTTTCAGGGGTCAATGCTGCAGCCATTCTCTTGTAGTAGTTTTGTAAGAGAAGACATTTGTACACCCCCAAACAAGCACATGGTGTCCATGTTCACATTTTATTTGTACAGGTTTGTATAGACAGACGATTTGAGAGATACTCAAGAGCAAATAAAAAGACGAACAAAACACAACTGCAACATTATTAAAAAAAAATAAAAGAAAAAAGGAAAGGGAAAAAAGAACAAAAAATAAAAAAACACATACAAATAAAAAGAAAAGACAAAAAACAAACAAAACACAACTGCAGATGTGCTATGTTTTAAAGTGCAAATATGCTAAATCTGCTCATCTGGAATTAGTTGTAATGTGCCGTTATTCATGATGGTTTAATGAATCTTGTGAAGGATTGTTAGGTCAAAGGCCACCCCCCCACAAAAAAGCCGCGCATAGGCGTTTTTAAGTCCAGAAATCCATCACTCAACTCAACACATTTCTGTCACTAACTTGCATTCGTTAACAACTGCAAGTTTTACATCTCATTTTCCTCAGTATTAATCTAACATTTATTTTTTCACTATGGGTAATTTCTCCTCTGCTGCCATATAAAATGGAGAGTCATACACCAGATTCCAGTATGGGAAGAACTCAAACTATTGAAATAAAATTAATGTCTGTTTTTATGTTGTTATTTTAAAAACATGAAATAGAAAAAAAATGTATAATTTATTTATAAAAACACATTTAAAAAAAAACCAACGCTTACCAAGGTCACCGGCCACCTCGTGCAGGCTAATACAGCAGCTGCAGAAATGTCAAAGCAAAGGTACGCAAATAATGCCCAATAATATATGTTGTTTAAAAGTATTCCAACTTTACACCCCACTCAGACTTAAACCAGCACCAGTTCTGGTCCAGACACCAGATCCCTGTCGGATTTTCCGTACTGACTGAGTGACACTCCAAAATGTGAGCCAATTTTGATGAGGGAAAACATACAGGTTACCCGAAACTTGATGTGTTACATAAGCAAAACTCATTCATAAAGTCACTTTGATTGTCTCTCTGTGGAGACATGAAGAAATGGGGAGGTGGTTTAGGATCTGTAGGATCCATACACACTCTATAAAAGTGGTGTATACACAAAAATACCTTGGTTTCCTCAGATATGTCAATTTAAGGCATTCATTTTACTACTATTTTATTTTTTTATTTTTATTTTTTTGCTATGGATCATGCCTGGGCGAGTGAGGGATTACACAAGTTGTTTATGTTCACTTTTTGTGTTTTGGCTCTTAAGACAATTATCATAAAGCCACTGGAGGCAGCACACACTGTTTTGACCACAAAACTGCAAATTTACCTAGTTTTGTACTAAAATTGCCAGAATGGACTAGGAACAACAACATTAAAACACCATATACATAAGTGCACTACCTAATTGTGCCTATGTTTGTTGTCTCTTGTTGATAACTTATTTCCAAGAGTTCCATGATGTGCAGCAGTTGTCAATCACAGCAGCTCCATGTGACCCTTCCCATAACCTCCATCCATGCCCTGTCCTCCCACACACACTCACACAGCACTGCAGAAAGTGCTGCTGTATCCATGAAAATGAATAGGACAAAATAGGAATGAAAACTATGATTATGAATCTGGTTTTAGTTGTCATGACTCAGACTTATTTAGTTTGTGTGCACCTCTGTCTTCTTACATTTCATACACCGTCACCAGACTGATCACTCTGAAATTCTGATCATTTGTCATGATCATGTGTTCAATATTCCTTCTCTGTTCAGCCAAAAAGTATTTTAAGCTTGAGAATGTCCTTATTCCACAGTGTGTAGCTGTGAGAAAAACATTCACATTTTGAGAAGAAAAAAAAAAGCAATAAAAGTTGCAATTTTGTTTTCAAATTCCTAGATGAGAAAAGACTAATGTTTCCTTTTTAATGAAGCAGAACTGCAGAAATGTCTGAGGAAGCTGGCTATGCCATTGTTTCAACACCCACTCATCATTGTGTCATTGGGCAACTTTTTAGCCTAAATGAAAATAAAAGGTGTGTTTTGGTTGTGTTGATTGCACTGAAAAACACTCATTTTTACAGTGAGCAGGCTTGCATCTCCACAAACCTTGGCCTGGAAGAGGGTCATTATTGTTCCTTTGGCTTCCACAGTATGGAATAAAACATACTGTCAAGACCCCTGTCTGTCCTGCCTTATTTGTTATCCTTTCCCCTCCCTCACGTGTCTAAGCCTGGAGCTGGGCGGACATCTTGGCTCCTCCCATGCACACCTGAAAGCAATCTCAATCAGCTGCACCTGCAGTGGATAAGAGGAGCCAGGACCCAACACTCGGTGTCAGATCGTCCCCGTGTTCACGTGAATACTCCTTGCTTGGCTCAGTTTATGGTTTTTCCAGTTTTTTACCTTGCTTACCAGATACTTTTAGTTCCTCACCGGATCCCGCTCCTTGGACCAACTCAGCTCTCCCGTCTCCGTTCCTGCTCCTCTGAACTGGTACTGTTCTCCCCGTCTCTGACTCACCAGCTCACGCTTCACCCTTGGACCACGGCTAACACCCCGCACCCGACTCTCCGTCAGATCTACCGTCATCGGCTTTTTTTGCACTATTGTAAATAAACACTGTTAAAACTTCCCCGAGTTCTGTCTCTTTGGTCCCTTTGCCTGACGTTATGACACATATCCATCTCCCTGGAGAGCATTACAAATTATGGTTTTAACTATTTATTTACATGGAATCATTCAGGTGATGTTCCATGTCATTACTATAGACTGTATATATAAATGGACATAGCTAGCTCGCTAGCCAGGGCGGTCCAAGTGAGCATGGGCACAAAGTGGTTTCTTCGAGCTCTGGCTGCAGTTCACTGTCTATTGAAAAACTGTCGCCTGTCTCTCTGTAACTGCTGCTGTCAAACTTGTCATTCTGACCACAAAGCGTTTGTTTTAACCTGCTCTACATGATCCTGAGGTTTTTATTTCACTATTGTCTGTAAAACAAGATATGAACATTAATAACCAACAAATCCAATGCCTGCTTTCCCCGAGGTTGCCTCCGCTAGCGTTAGTAACAGGTTGGTTGACAGCTTTGTTGCTAAATGCCCACCCCCTGCCAAACCAGCGGTGGATGGAGGCGTGTACCTTCGACCACCTCGCTCCTGATTGGCTCTTTGGTTTCACGCTGATTTCCAAATATGTTCCCTAGTTCCAGATTAGCTGCTATGACTGCTAGCCTCGATGAGCTTAATTTGGTTGCTACCAAACACTATGGGTGATGTCAGTCCACTTCTGTGTTATATATACAGTCTATGTTCATTACTCACTTTGTTCACTGGCTTAAAGCCCTGTCAAATTGTTGCAAAAGATTAGATTTTGTCAACTGGGCAACGTTTTTTAGAGTGAATAGATTTTGCAACTCACCCAAGTATCTTCTTCAGTTCTGGCACAGTTCTGGCTTAAACTCATTATTTAACCTTCTTTTATAGAACTAACCAGATTCCCACACAACTTCTGCATGCTAATAAACTCTCTTTACCCGGAACTTGCACATGTGTCGTCATAAAAGAAATATCCATCAACATTGAAAAAAACAACCAAAAAACATAAACAAATCAGAGACACGTAGATCCACAGTTAGCCCTTCACTCTGTCTCTGTCTGTGGTTGTCATGGACGCACACACACATACACACCCGCAATTTAACATACACACACTAACCTACACACAGGGCCCAGGATGAATGATGGTCCCCCTCATGTCCATCCATTACGGGGGTCCACTGCCGACAGGTGCGCGGGCTGATACATGAGCAGGCCTTTATCTGCTCTCCCCGCATGGACGCACTGACACGCCGCGCTCACAAGCCCCCCGTGCACACATCGGCCCCCACAAAGGAGAGACCCATGTAAGCTAGAATCTGGCATCACGGGATCCCCTCAAACATCTTTCTACTGGACCCCCAAAATAAAGACACTCTGAAATATATAAACACAACTTCACCGGCCCTCGTAAGGAAGCCACCCATGCATGCTAGAATACCACATAAATACATGCAAACCCACACCCACAGAAAATAGAATACGCCATCATCACATTGGACCCCCATATAGAAGATAATAAGCCAAGAGAATACACCGTCACATACATATATACATTTAAACAACTGAGGAAAACCCAGATGATGATGTCATGTGTTTGGAAGCTTCTGATTTGGTCTATTGACAACATTTGAGTTAATTAGAGACACACCAGTGGATGTATTTCAAGGCACACCTGAAACACACTGCTTCTTTGTGTAGCATCATGGGAAAGTCATCCTTGGCATGTTGTGGGGTTGTTTGGCTGCAGGAGGAACTGTTTCACTTCACAAAATAGATGGCATCAGGAGGAAAGATCATTATGTGGAAATACAGAAGCAACATCTCAAGACATCAGCAGGAAGTTAAAGCTTGGGCACAAATGGGTCTTCAAATGGACAATGACCCAAAGCATACTGCCAAACCGGTTACAAAGTGGCTTAAGGATAACAAAGTTAGTTTTTTGGAGTGGTCATCACAAAGCCCTGATCTCAATCCTATTGATTGATTGAAAATTCCTGCCAACTATTGTGAGAAGTTTGTAGAAGGATATCCAACGTTTGACCCAAGTCATACAGTTTAAAGGCAAAGGTACCAAATACTAATGAAATGTATGTGAACTTCTGACTTTGAAGAAAGTAATGAAAAATTGTCCAAAATATCCATTTCTAATTATTCTGGCATATAGCAAATAATTTTGGTTATCCTAATTGACCTAAAACAGGAAAGGTTTAGTCTGTTTTTCATGTCAGACAGTGAGGAAAAAAATCATATCTATTTATATAGTGTATCTAAACTTCTGGTTTCAACTTTAGACACGCAACTGTCCCCCGACGCCCATATACTGTTAAACATCTCAGCCATATGCACATGCGTATCCCCCACTGAACCCCCCCAAAATAAAGACACCCTCAAATATATATACACGATTACACTGGACCCCTGGCATTTTTTACCCAATTCCAAGTACTTTTGCTGTCACTAAGAACTGGTTGGGCAGAGGCTGGCCATTTCAAAGTGCGAGTGGAGCAGCTCTAAGACCATTTGTTTCAAGCATTCTCTGAGCAGACATAAACACTGTCCGGATTTTCACCTGTAACAACCTGTGGCAAAATGTGACTTTTGAGAGCTCAGAAAAGACAGCTTTTAACAACCAATAATGGATTGATTAAATAAGCTTCAGTTAAGCTAACTCCAGCTTAACTATTTTTGAAAGAGTTAATATGTCTACTTTAACTCAAACCCCAGTATCTAGATTCCTACAATTTCCCCACAATGTGATATAATACCCAATACCCAGGTTGAATACCCAACCTCCCAACCAAGAAAACTCATAAAATGACACCCTCACTCCACATACATTGCATATCCCTCCATTCAACCACCACAGTAATGCCGCTCACATACACATATATAATTTCTCTATTGGCGTTTCATTGGTGGAGGAGAGGAGAGGAGCGTGGTGGACTTATCTCAGCATTGCACGGCGTTTATCAGAGGGTATTTTTGTTAATTACACATCGTTAGCTCTAAAAGTGGATCATATTTAATAAATGGCTATGCTAGCTGTGTGTTTTATGGCAGAGGTAGATGAGTGTGAGGCTATCACTCATGCCTGAAGAGGAAACAGGAAGTCTTCAATTATCAACACCTCAGACAATGTAAGAAAGTTTGGTCTTATTAATTTGTCATTTAATTAGTTATTTAAAACTGTAAATCGCCTGCTCCTAACATCATTATATGCAAAGGTTTGCTGTTTTACAGTGTGGTGGTTAGCCCTCTCACTGCACAGCACGAAAGTCCTGTGTTCATATACGGGGCCAGAGGGTGGTTCTATATGGAGTTTTCATGTTCTACCTATTTCTAAAAGGTGTCATCTGAGCCTTCTGGTTTCACTTATATCTAAAATGTTCTTCAGTATGGAATTAAGCATAGAGAGAAGCTGGTGCCAACTGACCAATGTGCTGGAGTCCTGATTTCAGCCTTTAAACTGTCCGATGTTAAGAATAAATCAGCATTACAATGGTTATCAGTAAAGCCTGTACTTGATTTGGACTGTAACCAATCATTGCTCGTTTCCATGTGACTCCAATGCAATCTAGTCAACAGGAAACAGACGGCCTGCTGGCACTTTCTGTCGTCCTCGAGAGCTGGGAGGAGGGCTTGGTGGAGGGCTTGGTGGAGGGGAAAGGGAATGGGAGTGGGGGGGTGCTGATGGATGGGCATGAGGTGGGGTTCACATATCCACCTGCGCCCTGTCCTAAGCACACCGCAGAGGGGCTGATGTTGAGCAGAGCCTGGGTCAGACAGAACCATCCATTTGAGTAAAGAGGAGAGGTGAGGTAGACTGGCAAAACAGTCCAAAGCAGATGGTCGGCCAGTATTCAATCACTTTTATACTTAAACATCCCTATTATGCTTAACATTTTTTGTTGTTGTTTTTTTTATTTTTTATTTGTTGCATTTAATCAACAAGTCTCAAATTGTACATCTTTGCAATGGTTTCTTGTTCATTTTTTAATCGCCCCTAAGCTCTTGAACACCCGATGTAGTATAACTGAAATATTTTGGCTTTACAGAACAGAAGCTCATTTTAAGCTGGTTGAAGCATTCTAAATTTATTCCCAAGTTTTCTCACGCATTTTATCTTTTATATTTTATCTAAGAGGGGATATTATGAAAAATCTATTTTTTTGGAGGTTTCTACCATTTTATAACCTCATCAGAAACATGCCTGAAGAGGTTTTAGATGTCTTCCATGCAGGTTTGAGCAATTTAGTGATCTCTTCCGGCCCCTGTTCTAACCCTCTATATGAGCTTTAAGGTTCTGTGCAATGCTCCGCCCACAGGCCTACGTCACCCATGCTCCCACATGACAATTCGCCATAAATATACAAAAACATGGTAAAAACTGTACACAACAATTTGTCAAACCTGATGCAATTGTAACCTTTCATTTATTTGATGTATGTTATTTTATGTATTAACATTAATTTGGGGACATTAGTATTTTGTTTATTGCCTTGTATTTATTTTATTAATAATTCTTATTTATTTATTATTTTATGTTGGGTAAGGTACATTTACTTTAATAATAATTTTGGTTCCTATTGTTTTGTTTTGGTACAGCTCATTTGGGGAGCGCACCAAGAGAATGCGCATTAGGGCGCGCACATGTTGAGTAGTTGAGATTAGAGTGGAGAAATAAAGACGTTGGGTTGTGCACTGTCCTGCCGTGTTGGTTTTTTTTGGTTAGCAAGGAAGACAGCAAGAAGAAGAAGATACCACATATTATATCAAACTGTAACCCGCCATATCCACAGCCTCCAGAGACTGGTGAAAACAAAATATAAGGGTTACAGACTGGTGGCAGCGGTGTTTTTCTTGCTAGTTTTTGTCTATGCTACTTAGCCAAGGCAGTCAGCTAGCATCGGCGGTGGATAACTTGTCCGGGAAATACGATATTGCCGTCTACGGATAATTTCGTGCAGACCCAGAGTTTCCACTTGTTCGTTTTAGCTGGACAGTGTTTGCAGTATGTCGCAACAGCAACCGCAGCCGGACAACGACGTTGAGGACGACGGCGCACGTGCTCACAGCGATGCTAGTGTGCCCGCCGTGGCTCCGCAGCAGCGGGACGCCTCACAGACTGTCGTTCATTATCGAGTGGATTTGCCGCCATGTTTCCACGGCGATGGTAAGGACAAAGAAAGTTTTGCTCTATGGAAAACCAGACTGGAACTTGCAGTTAAAGCCTGCGCGGATGGACAACAGCTAGATATAGCTACAATTCTTCCCACTCGCCTTAGTGGAGATGCTTTAGCATACTGGCTGTCTTTGCCACCAGTAGTGCAACTGGACTATGACCAATGTACAGCCAAGCTCAATGACGTTTTTGGCAGGAAAGAATTTTTGCTTCATTTTCAAACTTTTGTTAATGCAAGACAGCGCCTGCCTAAAGAACCATTAGAAGTTTATGCTGCTGAAATCACGAGGTTAGTGCTGGAAGCTTTTCCAAACTACGGAGAGCCAGCTATTGCCATGGAACGCTTCAGAAGATTTGTTGCCGGATTAGACCCCGTTCTTCAATCACAATGTCACGAGCATGGTGCAGCTACATTGGAAGAAGCGCTGGCAGTTGCATGTAAATGGGAACGTGCACAAGAGGCTTTGAGGCTACTTCCTCCTCCACTTCCACTGACTGACACATCCTATACCACAACACCTGCGTCCAGAGACGAGCCGCTTTCTGCCATGGTCTCTACCAAACATGAAAAGAACCAGGTTGATTGCTCTGATGACCTGCTTGATGCCATTAAGCAACTTTCCAGAGATGTTCGCTCTCTGAAGCTACAAGGACATGATGTGAGCCATGCTAGACATAGTCATGCTCCCCACAGTGATTTTTCCAGACGTGACTCCCGAGGTGACCGCGGGAGGGAGAGATATCAACGCACCCCATCTGTGTCTCCCGTCCGAGATGCCCGCGCATCTACACCCACATATCACCGGTCCAGCAGGTCCTACAGCGACTACAGCTTTTCCAGGCGCTCACCGGACCACCACGACCGTCGGCTATCACCGGACCGTCGTGATCGTCGGCAGTCTGCGGGACCTTCTTCACCTTCGCCACACCAGGACCATCACTCCAGCTACGAGAGGCACTCCAGACCCCGCAGCCCAGACAGATGGCGTCCTCATTACCATGGTGACAGGTCCTTCCCTTACCATGACTATGACCGTAACTCTACTTATGATGAAGGTAGACCCAGATCCCCCTCAGCACGCTCAGGCAGGGGTAGGCAGAGACAATATGATAGAGACCATCATGTGACCTTTAGTGACGACTACTACAGTCAGGGAAACGAGTGGCAGTAGACACTGAGGGCCAAGTGTCTGCTCCTAGTGACGAGGCCCACACCAGATCAATTCAACAACCCAAACGTAAGACATTCACCCGAAATGTACTGGCCATTATTGAAAATGTTGCTTCTAAAGTATTCATAGATTCTGGCTCAGACATCTCACTGATTAGTGAAGCGTTTAGAATGTCCATTCCCTCTCTGAGAACAAAACCATTACAGCGACCTCAAATTGTCCCTAGGGCTGTGACTGGTGACTACCTAGACAATCTTGGCACCCTCGCAGTGAACCTGAGGTTGGGCAGTGAAATGTTCACGCACACTGTCCAGGTAGTCAGGAATGTTACACAACCTGTCATATTAGGCTGGGACTTTCTTTTCGCACATTTTGCTGTTCTAGATTTGAAAGAAGGCATCCTCAAATTGGGTAATCGTGCCACGGTTCCACTTTTGTCTACTATGGAGACAGCCCCTTTGAGTTGCAGTGCCATTACTGTGACACCAGTCCTTGTGCCTGCAATGTCACAAATGACTGTTCTAGCTAAAGTTCAACCCACTATTGGTGTACCTGACTTGGACGCCGAATATATAGGTGTCATTGAACCAGGACCACCCAGCTCCCAGGGATTACTATCTGCACGTACTGTCACTCCGGTCCACAGGGTTGACTTATGTTAGGGTTATGAATCCAACTACCTCTGACTTACGAGTGCCCAGTGATACTAAACTAGGTGATTTTTATCCCTTAGGCCAAGACAGTGACCACGACTACTGTATAGTTGAGTCAAAGGTAGATGCAGTCACTACCCAGATTGAGTCCACTAAGCAGTTAATGCCAGATGTTAACCTTGATACCTCCGCTTTGACTGCTGACCAGAAACAAAAGCTTCAGGCTTTACTCTTATCTTACTGTGACGTGTTTAGTACTCATGATCAGGACTATGGCCGTACTGACTTGGTTAGGCATAGCATTAGGACTGGCGACACCCCTCCCATTAAGCAGCGAGCATACCGGGCCTCTCCAAACATCCGAGCGGAGATAGACAGGCAGGTCCAGCAGCTCCTCGAACAGGACATCATTGAGGAGAGTTACAGCCCCTGGTCCTCCCCGGTTGTTTTAGTGCGGAAAAAGGACAGTACCTATAGGTTTTGTATAGACTACCGTAAGCTTAATGCTGCCACCATCAAGGACTCGTACCCCTTGCCACGCCCAGCAGAGGCACTTGACAGTTTGTCAGGCTCCTGTTGGTTCAGCACAATGGACCTATCCAGTGGATACTGGCAGGTTGAACTTGAGCCACACGACAGGGAGAAAACAGCATTCAACAGTGGTAGTGGTCTCTACCAGTTTAAGGTTATGCCAAATGGGACTGACAAATGCTCCCCCTACATTCCAAAGACTGATGGAACTAGTCCTTCACGGCTTGCATTGGAAAGAGTGCTTAATCTATTTAGATGATGTGCTAGTCTTTAGCTGTACTTTCAGTGACCACCTTAAGAGCCTAGGTGAAGTTTTTGACCGCTTCAGAAAAGCTGGCCTTAAACTAAAAGCGAGAAAATGTCACTTGGCTCAGACGGAAGTGACGTTTCTGGGACATGTTGTCTCCAGCCGTGGGCTGCAACCAGACGAGAAGAACCTGGAAAAGGTACGCAAGTGGCCCTTGCCCAGGATGGCCACAGAAGTGAGGGCCTTTGTTGGACTGTGCTCCTATTACCATAGGTTTGTTAAGAACTTCTCTGTCATTGCTGCCCCTCTGCATTCACTAACTCACAAAGGTGCTATTTTTAAATGGACAGTTGAGTGTGAGGATGCATTTCAGTCACTTAAGCATGCTCTTACTAACCCTCCGATCGTGGCACATCCTGTGTTTTCCCAGCCTTTCCTGCTATACACTGATGCATCACTAGAGGGCATTGGGTCAGTGTTAGCCCAGAGACAGGACAATAAAGAACATGTTATTGCCTATGCAAGCCACACTTTAACCCCCTCAGAAAAGAAATGGTCCACTTTTGATCGTGAACTGTTTGCAGTTGTTTGGTCTGTGAGACATTTTAAACACTTTCTTTCAGGCAGCTCTTTTGTTGTGATCACAGACCATAAGCCACTGCTGAGCCTAAAGAAAAGTGCAGTTGACAATGATCCTACTGGTCGACGCAGCAGGTGGATCCTTGAGCTGGACGTCTATGACTATTCTATCATGCACCGGGAAGGTAAACGGCACGCCAATGCAGATGCCTTGTCCAGGCGCCCCAGCACTGAAAGACTTAACCATGTAGTGCAGTGTGTTACTGTAAATGTCACTGACACAAATGCTACTGTGGACACAGACACTCGTGACAGTCATAATTTGGACTTTAGCAACACACTGTCTATTGACTCAGAACAGTTGACACGACAACAACAGGATGATGAATGTCTTAGTACAGTGATTTCATGGGTAAAAGACAGTGCATGTAGGCCCCCTATTGGTAAACTGAGGTACTCCTCCCCTTCATTGAGGAAACTGTGGCATGAGTTTCCCAACCTTACGATTAGAAATGGGATTCTCTGTAGGAAGTCTAAACAGAGTTCTCACTCGCCTGTAAACTTCCAAGTGGTTTTACCAAAACACACTTCTTCCTACAGCCTTAGCTGCTTTACATGGTAATCAGCTAAGGGGACATTTGAATGCAGAACGCACCCTTCAAAGAGCTAGACGTATCTGCTATTGGCCTTACATGGCTCGTGATGTGCACACTTTTTGTTCCGAGTGCCTCCCTTGTCAAAAACGAGGTTCTCCGGTACCACATGAGCGTGCCCCACTTCAATGTATTGAAGCTGACAGACCTTTTCAAAAAGTAGCTGCTGATATCACTGAGTTACCCATTACATCTCAAGGAAATAGGTATGCACTGGTTATTACTGACTATTTCACACGCTATGCCAATCTGTTTCCATTGAAAGACCAACGTGCTATTACAGTTGCTAAATGCATTTTTGAGGACTATGTTAGACAACATGGGTTGCCTGAGTCGATTCATACAGACCAGGGTAGACAATTTGAATCAGACCTTGTGAAACATTTGTGCAAGTTACTGGGGATTACTAAAACACGCACTACCCCATACCATGCACAGTCAGACGGTATGGTGGAAAGACTGAACAGGACTCTGAAAGACCAACTAGCTAAGTACATAGCGCAAACTGGTGGTGAATGGGATCAGTTTCTCCCACAAGTCGAACTTGCTTACAACTCCAGTGTACATTCTAGCACAGGGTTTTCCCCATTCTTCCTCGTACACGGCAGGGAACCAAACTTGCCACTGGATGTTATATTGAACTGTAGTCCCACTGTGACCTCACCTACACCAGGGTACACCTGCAGCTTATGCTTCTTACCTGTCCTCACGCTTGGCACATGCATTTGCCGATGCAGCTCACAACTCCACACTTAGTAAGTTGCGTCAGAAATCTCATTATGACAAGAAAGTTGTGTTTCATCCACACGAGACAGGAGATCTTGTGCTCATTGATGACCCTGCTAACAGAATGAATAAACTGGCTCCCAGATGGAAAGGGCCGTTTGTCATTGTGAAACGTGTGACGAAAGATGGACATTCAGGTGTGACCTATGAGATTACAGATCCTAGGAAAACACACTCACGGACATGGATTGTACACCACAACAGACTCAAAGCTTTCAAAGGTGCTTTGCCAGATATTCAGAATATGGAAAGGACATTTTCACTGGACAGGACAATACGCCTTCACGGGCACCTCCCCTTACTGCTTTGTCAGGGGCTCTGCCTTTTCGTCCTCTACTACTCCACCACATGTACCTAGACAGAGTAGGCAGCCTGGAACTGCACCTGCAGTAGAGACTACTCCTCAGAGTGCTCCGCCTTCACCCCAGGCAGTTGTTCCCTCTGCTTCCCCTCCTTCTTCCCCCATTCCCCAGCCCTCTGTCTCCCCTCCAGCCTCCCCCATTGCCCACCCTGTTGTGTCCCGCTCTGGTCGCAGGATTTGTGTGCCACATAGGTACAGGGACTTTATCACTTGAAGGATTGTTTTTTTTGTGTACTATTATTGTTATCTGGTTCTCTGTTTCTCCATGGTTCTAAAATGGTCATATGCCTTTGTTGTTTGTATTCTTCCTGTTGGCTGATGTAGGCCGCATTCGGGGTGTGTTCTATGTTCATTGTGAGTTGTGTGTTCTATTTGAAATGGGGACATTTCATTTGGTAGCAGGGGAAGACTGTAACCTTTCATTTATTTGATGTATGTTATTTTATGTATTAACATTAATTTGGGGACATTAGTATTTTGTTTATTGCCTTGTATTTATTTTATTAATAATTCTTATTTATTTATTATTTTATGTTGGGTAAGGTACATTTACTTTAATAATAATTTTGGTTCCTATTGTTTTGTTTTGGTACAGCTCATTTGGGGAGCGCACCAAGAGAACGCGCATTAGGGCGCGCACATGTTGAGTAGTTGAGATTAGAGTGGAGAAATAAAGACGTTGGGTTGTGCACTGTCCTGCCGTGTTGGTTTTTTTTGGTTAGCAAGGAAGACAGCAAGAAGAAGAAGATACCACATATTATATCAAACTGTAACCCGCCATATCCACAGCCTCCAGAGACTGGTGAAAACAAAATATAAGGGTTACACAATGTGCAGTAGTTAAATGTTGTGATAGCGCTCTAAAGGAAGAGTGACTTTGCGGGGAGAGGGGACCTTTTAAAACATGTTAGTATGTTGTTTTAGGTGAATATAGCAAAAACAATATTCAAAATAATAAAAGGTAACATGATGCTCTAAATATGTGTTACAGGTTAATACCTCATAGAAGTAAAATCCCCCTTCTAATTACTCTCCACAATGAGTTTTATAAGCGCAACATTTTAGAGACCAAGGTGGGGTTTGAACATCACACCACTGCTAACAACATTGAGCATGACAGACAGCACATAGCAGTCTGATTTTGACCCTACGAACTGTTTTACTATTGTAAAAACACATTTAACTCAACTACATAAAAATAGCACCTTTACACAGCTAATTATTTATTTATGAATTATAAGATGACAAAAATGTGTTTTGCACAGGCTGAGCTATTCTTTGACGTGAATAGGTTACAAGACACCTAAGGGTTAATCATTCTGACCATATTCAGTGCAAATCTGAGAAGCAACACAAACAAAGGCATGAAAGATTGTACTCATTATGAAAACATGCATGCATAACACACACATGACGCACACATACATACATACATGGACATCCAGATAACACACACATAACGTGCACACATACATCCACACACGCACACACCGGGAGGCCTAATGTTGTCTGAACAAACTACATGCACATATGATTGCATTGTGCTGCCGCAGGCCATGTCATTTCCATAATAATTCATGAGGCCATTTTGTATTCGCGCTCTACATCTCATTTCACTGATGTTCTAGTCTGCATAGCCCATGAACTTTGACCCCGCTTTCACATGACCTAAAAAGAATTGTACAGACAGTTAGGGGCCAATGGCGTGACAGCATGCTGACAGTTATGGACCAATGGTGTCACAGTGCTGATAGTTTTGGACCAAAGGTGTAGTAGTACTCACAGTTTTTGGACAAATGATGTAACACTGGTGTTACAGTGTTGACAGTTTGGACCAAAGATGTAGCAGTATAGACAGTTTGGACCAATGGTGTAAGAGTATTGAATGTTTTGGACCAATGGTGTAACAGTACTGACAGTTTTGGACCAATGGTGTAACACCAGTGACTATTATTGACCAGTGATGTGATAGTACTGACAGTTATGGATCAATGGTGTAACAGCACTTACAGTTATGGGCCAATAGTGAATGGTAATTGAATGAGAGGCAGGTGACTTATCCAATCAAGTTGTAACGCCGCCTGAGGTCTGGACTGCCCCACACAGCAGGTATTATGGCTCACCAGGGAACTATGGACAGCACTCTTTAGTTTGAATAATTTTATTACAAAAATAAAAGTCCTTTGATATTTAAAAAAGTAAGGAGATGTTGGAGCAAGGGGAGTAATATCAGTTTTGGGTGAGGAGGCTTTTTCCAAGGATCAAGGCTGAAGGTCAGGCTTAGCTGGCCTTGTAGCTCATTTTCAAAGGCTGGCAGGGCTGGTGTGGTGCTGAGTCCCCGGCGTGCCCCCGTTTCTCCCACAGAGCAGCTGACTGTTCATAAGACTATTTTGGAGAGTAAAGGCTAAGTTCACTTGTTCTTCACAGTTTCCTTACAGTTGAGAAGACAATTCAGATATTTAACAAGGTGTTATTATGAAATCCATGTCTTTAGTTTAAAAGAAAATATCGGCATATTGTCCCAGTGACAACAACAATTCTGAATGTCTTTTCCCACTCTTTTAAAACCTAAAAAATGACATTCACAGTAGAATTTTCTGAGCATGGATGTGGAGTGTGCTTCATTGTCATGTACAACACAGGAGAGTGTGAGTGTGTGTGAGAGTGCACGTATGCATGAATGTGTGTGAGAGTGCATGTGTGTGTGAGAGTGCACGTGGATCAGATAACATGTAATGAATTCATTAGCTTCTCATTAGCATAAAGCTGCTGCAGAGACCAGGCCTGGCAGCAGCAGTGGGGGTATATACCACAGACCACCACTGTGTCCGTGACCCTCGTGTGTGAGTGTGTGTGTGTGTGAGCGCGTGTGTGCGTGAGTGTGCGTGTGTGTGTGTGTGTGTGTGTGTGTGTGTGTGTGTGTGTGTGTAAGTATGTGTGTGAGTGTGTCTGTGTGTGTGCGTGTGTGTGTGTGCTTGAGCGTGTGTGTGTCTGTGTGTGTGAGTGGCGTGTGTGTGTGCGTGTGCGTGTGTGTCTGTGTGTGTGAGTGTGTGTGTGTGTGTGTGTGAGTGTGTGTGCGTGTGTGTGAGCGTGTGTAGGTATGTGTGTGTGTGTGTGTGTATGCATGTGTGTGTGTGAGTGTGCATGTGTCTGTGTGTATGAGTGCGTGCATGTGTCTGTGTGTGCATGTGTGTGTGTGTGTGTGTGTGCGTGTGTAGGATTGTACATCATGGTTAAAGGTACACCATGTAACTTTTCTGGTGGCATTATTAAAACTTATGAAATTCTATGATTCTATGTGAGATCGTGTTACTTTTTATTGTTCTAAAAATCCAAATAATATATTTCCTTTTGTTTTTGACGTTACGAGTCTCCCCTCCCTTTGCTCTCCATATTAAGTCACTCCCCCTTCAGAGCACTATCACAACAGAATCAGCTGCATCCACTAATGAACTATTGCTCATCACATCAGGTTTGCCACGTTGCTGTGTACAGTTTTGTATCATGTTTTTGTGTATTTATAGAGAATTGTTGTGTCACTTTGTGGACTGAGCACTGCACAGACTCTTACAGCTAGTCATAAGAAGGGCTTGAATAGGGCCCGGGAGAGATCGCTTAATTATTCAAACATGCATGGACATCTGTATTATGAAGAACAAAGATGGACTACTCTGCAGTCTGCAGTGCTTTGGCAGCAGTAGGGCCCTCTAGTGGTGGACAGGGAGTTGTATTCATATGTGTGCAGCAAGGTAGCTTTTTAAAAATAGATCAAAGTCTTGCATAATTGAAGTGTACTTGTTTGTCTTTTAATCAGATAATAATGAGATTTCCTGTGTTATTGTTTTTTGTTTTCTGTTTTTTTCACACATGTTCAAGTAATCCTGCAGGTTATATGGAATTTCCCCACTGTGGGACTAATAAAGGCATATCTTATCTTATCTTATCTTAGACAGTGTGATGTTATATATTATTGTTATATTTATTCTTATTCTTTTAAATTTCTATTTTAAATTTCTATTCTGTGGTCGTGGGATCTGTGAACGAAGAGAATTTCCCCTCGGGGATCAATAAAAGTGATTCTGATTCTGATTCTGATTCTGATTATCAGGTGGTCATACCAAAGTGCTCCTCTGTGTTCACACACCTTCGCCACTCATTCTGATCGGGTCAACTCAAATTGCCTTTATAAATCCAAACTTTGAAGCTATCAGGTTTTGTTTGAGCCTTATTTTCATTAGACAGTATAGATCTGCAGAAAATGCACCTCTTTAGAGTTATTTCACTGTGATAAGCAAAGGTTTTTCATTTTTGTGTTTTCATTTTTGTTTTTAATGATTACACAACTCTTTTGAACCCTGTGACCAGGAGACTATATATTGTTTGAATAAACACAAGATAGTATAGGAAAGGGGGTGGAGATGGGGGTTAGGCAAAAACAGACACTTTCCAAGCACCAAATGCAGAACAATACAGGATTACAGGAAATGACAGTTTGTTAATAATGAGGGAATCATTTTCATTTTGTCATGTGTGCTGTGCCTCGCCCATGCCAGTCCAATCTTCTTTTTGTCTTGAGTCTTTTTGTGCTGAATTATCTTTGCTGCTAAGATTTCCCAGGTAGGTCAATTCCTCAGTCAAGTGATTTACCAATGATGAGGGAATACTCATTAAAGCTCATAAAAGTAGATTTTTGCATAATGCACATCACCTGCATGATTTAATAGGAATAGAAAGTTAACCATACAGAACATTCTCCACAGAGAGAGATATACATTTTATACCATACTGTGGAAGATTCTAGTCAAAGGAAAACCATTTCTATGGAAACAAGCTGGAGAGTGCTCTGCTCCTGGTCAGTGTTGCTCAGAGTAAGGACCATAGACAGTGTATAGTGGTGGACTGAGGGAGTGTGAAGTCAAAGAGCCAATTAGGAGCAAACATGTTGAAGGTAATGCTTTTAGTCAAACCTGTTGCTCACGCCAGAGGGAGTGACCTCAGGGAAATATTGCATGTTATTGGTCTGTTATTAATGTTCATATCTTGATTTAGGGACAAAATAGCTAAATAAAAACACTAGGTTCATGTAGAGTGGTTAAAATGGACATTTTAAGATCTGAAAGACGAGCCTGACAGCAGCAGTTAGATGGAGCAAATAATAATAAAAACAATACTATTTTTATTTTTTAGGTTTTGCTAAAAAGTTACATACTGGGGCCTTAACGTTGTGTCCAGTCTACTTCTAATGATAAATGATCATAAACCACTGTTATCTGGAAGTAAAAACTGCCATCATTAGTGGTTTTATAGCCTTGACTCAGCAGTGAAACGGTTAACTGAGGCAGACAGTCTTCACTTTAATCTTCATAATGCTAGCTAAAACAGGACTAATGACATGTCCTCCTCCTCCTCCTCTGTGTCCCATACCCTCTCTCTCTCTCTCCTCTCTTCCTCTCCCCCTCCTCCCCAACCGGGCGTTACCGCGGAGACGGATGGTGCACCATGCTAAACGATGCAGAACTTTCTTTAATAGGAGATACAAGAGGTGCTTAGGAAGGGGCCCTAATGGAGAAATATGAGGAGAGGAGGAGAGGGGGAGCGAGGAAGCAGGAGCAAGCAGGAGAACGGGTACTGAGGGGAGAAACAAGTTTGACACAGAATGGGAAACCAAAAAGTTCAGGTTATCATGGTGCACATTTTAAAGTAAGGCTAAAGACAAAATGAAAATGTGTCTGGTCCTCAGTGAATCTGAGGACCTGTCTGTCTGGTCCTCAGTGAATCTGAAACTGTATGTAGCCTGTGTTCTTACAGTTTCATTTTTCTCATTCTCAGTTTATGGACAGGCCTCATGTGAAAGCTCAGATCCTCCAGAAATCACTCACTGAGCTGCAGAGGCTGCACCAGCACTGAGTCATGATGGCTGCAGGTGCTGGGGTTTAGGTAGTGACCATTCAGATCAGAGAGAGTCCTTTTAGGTTTAAACCAATTGGATTTTAGCAATGAAAACTGGCAAACTCAACTGAGAGACTCATACAAGGGTCATTCTGTTTTCTTGTTATCTTGAGAACCAAACACCAACTTCTAACACCAACAACTTGGCCATCATGTCCAATGTAGCGATTAAGAAGAAAAAAAATCATCATCATAATTTTGTTTTCTCGAGTGTTTTGGTTTGGTGATACTGTGCCACTACCATCACCTGCTCAATGTAGAATATGTACTCTAAAAAAGACAATATGCTAAGTTATAACGTGTGTTGCATTTAAAAAAAAAAAAAAATCCTACTGATTTGACTTTTAACATGTGTAAATTTACAACGAAAATAAAATTGTCAAATAAACATACAAAAAAAAGATTGTAAACATACCCAAATTACAAAAAGCAAAAGGCCTGAAGTGTTGCAATAGAACCACCAGAGGTCACACTCCTACTATATTACACTGAATAACTCAAATTATTATCCAGTAAGTTAGTTCAACATAATATGACTCAAGTTGAAGTACACAGTTGTGGTTCAAGAAATGATTGAAGTAAGAATAAAAGAGCATTTGACGTACTACAAGAAGAAAGAGAATATTATTTTCCATTTGCTTTTATAATAGTAAACTGTGCAATGTCCCAATTCATTGCATTGCTTCAGGATAACCACAAGAGGGAGACATTTGACTGCAATGAGGCAATAACCTCGCAGCTTAATGCAAAATGTTACTTGGGCCTAAAGGATTTATTGAACACATCTCACAAAGTAACAGTCAGTGCATCATGAGGCTTATACGATGTACTGCAAAAGTGGTTTAGTCAAATCACGCCTCCTGATGTGCTGTACTGTAATTATAATGCATTTTGTGTTAAGTTGATGTATTTATTTGTGGTTAATGGATTGCATAGGTCAGTGCAATCCAAATAGAATATGTTTCAAAATATGTTCCTGTATATGTCTGGAATTGTTTGGAAATCATTTGGTGAGAGTATGACAAGTTTTCATGTTTTTCTAATTCTGGCCTGGTTTCGTGGGATTGTACCTGTCTTACATATTTATAATACTTTTCTATCAGTTAAGTGGCAGTTTGTTGAAAAAAGTTGAGAAGAAAAGTACAAAACCCTTCATCTGACAAAATGTGTGTGTTGTCATCTGTTTTTATTAGTGCAAACTGTTTAATATAGACATGTTTTGGCTCTTGTGATTCATTATGGTTATGGAATTACTGCTGCATATGTCACATCCACTGCCCATGTCCAGTCAAGAAGTAAAATTATAAACTTCACCAGAATTACAAAAGTAGACAAAACTAGGCAAGATCTTGAATATAAAACAGTATGAGAGTAGTCTAACCTGACATATGACCTTTAAATGTATTTGAAAAATCTTATATATGTTTGGAAATTGTTTGGAAAATCATTTTGCGAGCTATAATCCTGTTTTATAATGTTACAGTTGTTGGAGTTGTGTCCTTGGCACATGAGAAACCGGTGTATGGACCACGTTTTACCTGAGAGGTGTCTGTGTAATCTCTCAGTCGTCCTGGCTCGTTCCATAGCGAAAAAAGTGAACCAAAAGATTTTGGAGTGAATATGTTTCAGCACTCAGTCCAAAAGGCTTCTCCAGTTCTGCCAGCATTCTGTATGTTACTGCCTTAGATCAGTCTGAAGGGAGGAGCTAACTACACTGAAACTCAAACACAATATTTTTTTACAGTAAGAAGTATCTGTTAAAGTTTCACATATTCACTACAAAACCTTTTTCCAGTTAACAGAAGCTCTCATTTTTTGCGGTTTCACCTGGGAGATTCATCAGGTGGTGTCCTCCTCCTCCTAAGTGTCTGTGTGTTTGTCCAAAGTCCAAACATATGTTCAAAAGCCTGATCAAAACGCACATTATGAGAACTGGACATTCACATTCTGATGTTGTACACAGAAATGCGGCTCAGGCCTCAAACTTCATAACCCCCTCAAAACCGTGGTAGGCAAATGGTTCTATTCCCGGGGCACAGCTCTCTTGGGGCCAGACAGGCCATGCGGTTGGTGTCACAGCTGCCCTCGGAGCCCGGGTCCAGATACACGCTGTCGGGAGAGTCAATGGACGGATCCTTATCAAAGTAGTTATGGGGCCGCAACAGGACTCCACCCCCGTTTCCCACAGTAACAGTGTTAGGGATGTCCTCCGCATGAGGGATGTGGAGGAAACCAGCTGTCACCCAGGCAACCAGGTCCTGCACACAATCAATATTCATAATGATGTCATTATAATAAGTTTGCATCTATTTAGATTTATCAGTCCAACTTTGGTATATCCAAGGCTGTGCAAGCTGTCTACCCCTCCCCACTATAGTCATTGGGGCCGTGAAGTGACAATGAACAAGAATGGAAAGACTGGATCCTTTTCACTTACCCTCTGCCTCGCTACACACCCTGTGCAACCTCTGAGACATGTACACCGCAGCATGTTTTACTATGGTTATGTGTTTACTGCACACCCTGTGCCCCCTCTGAGACATGTAAACAGCAGCATGTTTTACTATGGTTGTGTGTTGACTGCATACCCTGTGCCCCCTCTGATATATAAAACATAGTAGTATATTTTTCTCTGTGTGTATGTTTAATTGTGTGTGTGAGTCTTGACCTCCTGGTAGATGTTGTCGTTGTCCTGGATGTAGGAGTTGAAGTTGACAGGAGCGCTCCACATGTTGTTCTGACTGTATACACTGCTGCTGCAGCGCTCTGCATCTTTGTGTTTAGTGATAGCTACTTTGTACCTGCACACACACAGCACACATATACACTGTTATACTCTAGTTTAGACTAAGATTCACCAAAGTCAGCTTTGGAAAGTGTCTAATACACAAATCCTTTTATTGACTTTGTTAACACAGGCCCAGACGTCCTGTCCCACAGCTCACAGACACAGTGGTGCTGGCCCAGACATTCTGTCCCACAGCTCACAGACACAGTGGTGCTAGCCCGCACATCCTGTCACACAGCTCAGAGGAGGTCAGAGCCATGTCTCTTGAAGCAGAATTATTAACACTGGAAACCCCCAGGGGTGTGTCTCAGGCACATCTTCTCTAGTGTCTATGCACCACTGATGTGGAATTGTCTAAATATGTGGGAGTATCCATCTGTCAGGACACAAAAAGAGACCAGATCAGCACATCTCCCCAGTGACCATAAGTCTGAGGAGTGACAATACTGTCTGGACAGGTCTGGTGAGGACATGCTCTGTCCTAGTCTGAACTGTCAAGCTGTGAGACACTGTGGAGAGGACCACAGAGAGAAGCAGGAACAGCTGTGAGGTGCTCTCACAGCTGGTGCTCTTATCCGGAGTGGGGCTGAGAGAGGGTGGGGCTGAGAGTTGGAGGGAGGGGGGCTGTAAGGGAGGAGTTGAGGGGGGCGGGGGACTGAGAGGGGGCAGGGCAGCTCACCTGGCCCAGGACATGGCCCTCTCCTCTGGCTGACTCTGAGGGAGGTGGTCCCCGTTGAAGCTGTACACCTGAAGTCTGTAGGAGCGCTCATGGCCCCAGTGGTTCTGCTGCTCACTGGAGATGTGGAGGTACCCGAGGGGTCTTAGCATCATGACGCAGAGCAGCATCCTGCATAGACACACAAAGGACATGTTCCGATGTTTATGTAGGGATGTTGCAATGACACATCTTGAAGTGTGATATATTGCTGAAGTCAATTTAGATAATAAACAACAAAAAAAAACAACCAAACAATATAGTATATACACACATAAAGAAAAATAAATTAAATAGTTATATTTATCCAATAATTTGTACTATAAAGTTTATTTTCTATTTAACTTTGCAATTTTATTCTTTTTTTTTTACTCAAAATCGCTGAATTTTTTTACATTTACCGTTGAAAAAGAAGAGACGCGTGGTGAGGGCTGACTGTGCTGCAGCTCAGCGGCTGTGAAAAGGCGCCAGGTGAGGCACTCAGTTACCCTGCCTCATGTAAGGGGGCACTCGTGAGCCCAGGGATTCTTGTAACTCCCGCAGAATAGGGGCTGCAAACTACAATCTACAAACTACAAACTACAAACTACAATTTAGAGTTAGCAAAGTCAACTTTAGCAATTCACTTTTTTCTTCATGTCTGGCCCTACTTTTTAAATGGAGGAAGATTACATATTAAAGCTCAAGCAGTTTTCTAAACTGGACTTTCAGTCGAAGCAGGAGGTTTAATTAATGGACCAACGCTAAAGGAGCTAAATGGTTTGCTCCAGACGACGGGACGAAAGACTTGTTCTTTTCAAACAGAGACGTAGAAAATGGGAAGAAATTTTAATGACTTCAATCCATTGAGAATTGGGGAAACAGAATAAGGATAAAAAACAATACAAAACCCGGCTTTTTCTTTCATACTATTAGAGCTATTTCACACGGACTTCGGAACTTTTATTTTGAAATTCTTTTTATTCGGGCCCCAAGTCACTGGGAGAGAAACTGACCCGACACCTGGTTTACATGTCTGTAAATCTGATTGTGACGACATCAGTGCCTCATCACCCCATGAAACCTCACTGCACGTCACTGATATATATATACATATATGTATGTATATATATATATATATATATATATATATATATATATATATATATATATATATATATATATATATATATAGATAGATAGATAGATAGATAGATAGATAGATAGATAGATAGATAGATAGATAGATAGATAGATAGATAGATAGAAAAAAATATATGTATAGTGTATAAAACCATAAATAGTACGATATTGTTAAAGGTCGCATGTTACACAAAATTGATTGTTGTGAGTTTTAAGTTATGTAATAATGTCACCTGATCAAAAACACACCTGGAGTTGTGTTTTGTTTCATTCACACATTTGAGAAATGCCGCATTATTAGGCTGGCTATATCTCCACATCTCAAAATGCTCTGCTCCATTTTGTGATGTCACATCATGGCAGTTTTCAAGTTAGCAGCTCCTTTTACCTTTTGTTCAGCATACATTGGCAATTTCAGGTCTGAAATCATCCACATGATTCGATGTGAAGGTGTGTGAAGTTTAAAAACACAGGAGCACTTCTTGTATTACCACATGATGACATCACAAGGTGGAACAGAGTGTTTTTCTGTTTGAGAGAAAAACTCTAAATATGCGGTATTTGTGTGTTAAACATATGTGAATGAAACAAAACAAAAATGACAGGTATATTTGTGATGTCAGAAAATAGCTTACTGTCACAGAGAAGGGCTAATTCTTGTTCTCTTCGTTCACAAGATCATGTGTTGCTCTCTGTTTCATTTGCTCGCACTGAACTGGGCAAAAAGGCTTTTGACAGAGTTGATTTCTTTGAATGCTTTTAAAATCTAAACTGAGAGGGTCTCTCGAGGCTGACTCCACAACATGCACTTATTTTTCATAATCTGTTTTTCTCCTCCCTTTTCCTGTTTATCTTGTCTCTTAGTAATATGTCACTGTATTTTTTATTTGCTGCTGCCGCTTGGCCAGGATTCCGGACACCTGATTATAAGGCGCAGTTCAGTTACAGGTGCTTTTTCTGCATTTAACACATAAAAAGGCGCACCGGCCCTTAGGGCGCAGACACGGTAAAACATGCATGTTAGTTTTGCTTCCTTTGCCTTTTTAGAGCACATACTGTGTTCGGTTGTGCTTTATTCAAGTATTTAGCAAAGTGCTCACATCATTTTTTTCAATTAATTCACAAATCCATCAAAGTCTTCATCCTCTGTATCTGAAATCAACAGCTGCGCTAGATCTCTATGAAAAAAACACCAGGTTCCCTCTCGTCACTATCAGAGTCCGTTTTTTTGCCGTAAGGCTCCTCATGAACGATGCCGATTTTTTGCGAAAGCTCAAAGAACAGTGCAAGCAGATACGTTAGCCCAAGCATCACAATCCATTCACAAATCACGGTGTAACTTGCCCCGGTGCTGCCTCCCAGTCTTTGTAAAGCTGTGTACGCAGTCTGTCATCCATCACTCCCACGATGTTCGCAACTTTTACCTGCGCCTTATGGTCGTGAAATTACGGTACTTTTCTAGCAGCATACTTTTACTTCTGCTTGAGTAATACTTTCATTGTAAGTAACAGTCCTCGTGGTTTCTCTTCCCACTGTGCCAAGTGGCAACAGATTTATGTTGACAATATGAAATGATCTGAACATTTGTGTTTCTTGTACTGCTCCTTCAGATATGATTTAGTTTGTCTCATTTTTGTGTCTATCCTTTGAAAATATAAGATTTTGTGCATTATTTAGGGTTTTGTCCTTCAAATTACATTCACTTCAAATTATACATCAGATGTTACATCCTGACAGTGACTCTTTAACTTACTCATATTGGGGTATTTTCGCGGACAACTACTTTGTACTTTGACTTGAGTAATATTATTTTGAAGTAATGTTACTCTTATTTGAGTACAATTTTTGGCTACCTCTGGATATAGTCTATTGTAAATGTTAAGTTTGACTGGGGGGAAAACTGGATTACCCGGAGGAAATCCACCCAAACACAGGGAGAACATGTAAAACTCCACACAGACACAGAGAGACATGTAAATGAAAGTTACGTATGTAACTACGGTTCTATGAATCTCAGATGACCGCCAGAAGCGGTGCTTCAAGCACTGAATGATCACTCTTGCGCATGCGCAGGTCAAGAATTAATAACAACAAATTCACCTTTGACCTTCCGGTGACTCACGTGAGGCTATATAGTCACGTGACTAACCTTCTTGCGAGGGCACGAGGATTCCGAGGGCAGAGAGACCTCCCGGCAGTCATCCGGGATTCATAGAACCGTAGTTACATACGTAACTTTCATTCTATTTCATCTCTTCTGCTTCAAGCACAAGTTACAAGTCATCCAGTGCTTCAAGCACTGGATGACACGTGACAATATAGCCTCACGTGGGTCACTGGAAGGTCATAGCTGAATTTGTTGTTATTAATTCTCAACCTGCACATGCGCAAGAGTGATCATTCAGTGCTTGAAGCACCGCCTCTGGCGGTCAGAAGGGATGAAATAGTGTCAACACAGACACAGGGAGAACATGTAAACTCCACCCAGACACACGGAGAACATGTAAACTCCCACACAGACACAAGGGAAACATGTAAACTCCACACAGACACAGAAAGAACATGTAAACTCCACACAGAAAGGCTGGGGAATTGAACCTGGGGACCCTTTTGCTTTGAGGTGAGAGATTTCTATATGGTGAGTTCTATATGATCAAAATGGTAAAGTCCATCCAAAAATGTAGGGAGAAAGCAGTTCAAAAAAACATTCATTCAACAAAATAGGTGTTGTTATTTTATTTCAGTAGTCTAATCATTAACTATTGTGCTATGTAGGTTTTAGTCCTTAAAGAAGAGATATTGTGTCTGCTATTTAGTTATAAATTATGACATGAATATCGCAATATTTGTATAAAATTAATATACAAATAAAAGAAACAAGTTCACTGAGTTCCATGTTAGATAACTACAGTGCCCAATGGAGCATTTGTACCAAAATGACTATGCAAAGCTGCTGAAATCCTATGCGGATCACCAAATAAGAACATTTAATTGGAGAACAAAGTAAGTACAGAGCAGTCTGCCAGTGGACATGAAAATGGGGGTATGGTGGCTTCAAAATAAGAGATAAAAATTTGCTCAAACATGCACCAATCACTTCAAAATGCAACTTGACAGGGTAAATGAGAAGGGAAACAGGTATAACACAGTTAAAAGCTTTGAAAAGTCAATTTTGCAGCAGAATACGTCTGATTTAACATTATGGTTGCCAAGTGAGTTATGGAATTACCTCAACATCTGCCACATCTGCTGCCCGTGTCCTACCAGGAAATAACATTAGAGAAACTTCAGCAAAATTTTTAAAACTAGAAAAAAATGGGCAAGATTTTTTGTAAAATCTTATCTTTTTAACTTATGAATTATACTGACTATATTTTAGTGAAATGAGTATTCTAAGCTGTCATATGTACTTTAAAAGGCCCATTTTGTTCCAATTTATGTTATATAATGTTGTTTCCTCATAAAAAACATACCTGGAGTTGTGTTTTTTTTTATTCACACATGCTTTAACACACAAATGCTGCATATTTTTTCTGTCAAACAGTAAACACTCTGTTCCACCTTGTGATGTCACACAAGAAGTGCTCCACTGTGTTTTTAAAAAAACATTCACTTTCTCTAGAATCATTTGGATAATTTCAGCCATGGAATTGGCAATCTCTGCTAAACTAAAGGTAAAAGGTTATCACCAGGTGGAGCATTTTAAGCTTTGGAGATGTAGATAGACTAATAATGCAGCATTACTCAAACGTGTGAATGAAACAAAACACAACTTCAGTATGTTTTGATGACACGCATTACAACATTATAACATGGCTTAAAGTCACAAGAGTTAATTTTGCATATTATAAGACCTTTAAGTCATTTAACCACATTATATTTGCAGTAAATAAAGAATCATTTTAAACATTCATGATCTTAGCTGTGATCCAGATGATCATATGCCCCACAGCCGCTCACCTGCTCCGTGCGCAGAGTTGTCTCCACCAGGTGAGGGATCATGGCGTGGTGCTCGGGCTTCCAGGGCAGAGACACATTTTCTGTACTCCATGTCCTTGGTCTGGAACATGTTCTTCACTCCTGGAACATTTAAAGCAGACCTATTTTGCAAAAGCAACTTTTCAGAGATTTTGACCATGTTGTTTTCTATTCTCATTGACCCTCTGAAGTTGTATTTTGGAGTGATTTTTTCATCTTTTATGGACAGAGTTTAGGTGTTTGGTCCCACTTTAGAACAGCACCACAGCACCAATATTTTTGTGCGAAATGCAGAGGCGGGGTACAGCGGTTGTATCCAAAAAGTTAAAAAGGTTAATTTGAAGAGTTGAAGATTTAGCAGGCTTCATTCACATTATGTATGTATATGACTTAATGTGGGAATAAGCACCTAAACTTCACCTACACCACATTTCAAGAGTTGCTAAAACTGGCCTTGTTTTGTTCAATGTTTTTGACCAGAAATCTGCAAATGTACCTAGGTTTGTGCTAAAATTGGCATAAAATGACTAGGAACAGTAGAGAATACTATTAAAACATCATGTACTCATATATTTGTAAAGTTTAGTAGTTCCACTAAGTCCTTTCAATTATAAATTATGCCTTTAGAGTTGGAAAAATGGTACCACTTTCTAAAGACATTTCACTTGTTTATTTATCTTGACAGATGAAGACTTTGTGTCAGTTTTTTTGTTTCATGTGGATAGGGCCCATAAATTACAGAGATATTAATCATAAACCAGGTCAATAAATCTGCAATGACAAAGACATAATTCTGTCCTTTGACCCATCTACAGCTCGGGTTAAACTATTGTGTTGTAATGTCACATGAACAAAATCTATAGTTCAAATAAAAGATTCATGGGGTCAAATTTCAGGGTGAGAAAGATTGGGAACTTTCAGATCAGAGGGCAAAGGTCAAATTTAAATCAATTATTAGGGTTTTTTTTTATGGTTCTGGGGCAGTCACACAAGGGCTGAGCTTAAACCTGCAGGTGTCAATACATGAATGTTGTAGCACCTGGCCTCCAGCTCCTCCTACGGTGTGTGTTTCTCTCTTTCTCTCTCTCTCTCTCTCTCTCTCTCTCTCTCTCCCCTTTCTCTCTTCTGTCTCTCGGCTTCTCCAGATGTGCCCCACAGCTGCCACCTGATTGACAGCAACCGCTTGATACTTGATTGGAGCAAACATTAACGGCCTGGCCAATCAACATCCTCCACCTGTGGCGCACCCACTTCAGAAGGACTCACCTCCTGCAACTCGCGGCTGCCTGATGCTGTGTATCAACGGCATGCCACTTTGGAACTTTGGAACTTTGAAAGTTTGGAACTTTGAAACTTTGTGACCTTTGTTAAAGTGGACTGAAATTTGTGAATTGTATTTTGATCCTTTGTGTTTAATCTTATACTTAAGTTTGTACTCTAAGAGCCTACTTTTGTTTGTTTTTGTTTATAGTTAACTGAAGTTTTTTTGTTTCTTTATTATATCCTCATTTGCCTTAACATTAAAAGTTAAAAAAAAAAAAAAAGCTATTAAATCTTGTTACTTCCTTTCTTCCCAGAGAACGGTTTGTAACAACGAAGAATAAAGAAACTGGGTTTGGCCTGCCTGATGACATGAGATGAGTTAGGATCAGGAGATTGTTTTGGAGCAGAATGTGAATCAGTGGATTTGGATAAATGTTTCTCTTCACTGAGGGTAGTCTAAGGTGACCAGCCTCCTCCTCTGAGCATTAGTATGAGAACTCACCCGCCACATCCAGATCCACCTTGAAGTTGACAAAGTGCGTGTGCATGTTTCCGAGCACGTTTGGCGCCCACCTGGTGGCCGAATTTGAGACTGTCCTTGCCAAGAAAAAAGAGGAGGATATATAGCCTGTCGCGTGCACCTTAGCCTCCACTGCGCCGGTCTGGTAGAAGATGAAGTCCCACATGTAGTCGTAGTTTTCGATCGCTGTGATGGTCTGAAAACTAGCGCGCTGTTCGCCATCCCCCCCCCGTAACTGTTGTGGAAGAAGTCAGCGAAGTGTCTGCGCAGCGGCTGGCCCAGGTACAGCTCAAACAGACAGAGGGAATTCCGGGTGCGCGTGGGCTCGGACACATCGATATACCTGTACGTGTCCACGTACGTGGCGTCATACGGGCAGTCCACGCCGCGCACGAGCTCGTGCGCAAAAGCGGCAATGCCAAAGCCTGAGTCTAGAAACTTGGTCATGCCCAGCCCCCGGGTCATGGAGCCGTACACGGACATGGCCTCCTGCACGCTCAGCTCGTAAAGGATGCGCTCGTTCCTGAAGCGCACGTCAAACACACGCATGCCAGTGACCGCGCTGAGCCCAAAGGCAAAGCTCCAGTCCATGTACAGCACGTGGTTGTGGCTCACGCTGTAGCGTGCGCCCTCAGGGCTCACTAGCTGCGGTCCAACCTGCAGGGGTCGTGTCCGGGGTTTCAGGGAGGCGTAGTCCTCCCACGGTATCTTCACCATCTTCTTCACCGCGCCCGTGCTGTACGCGTCCCGCAGCGCGTCCACTGAGGGAAAAGTACTGACCGTTATAAAAGAGGCGCTCCACGCGCCACTCTGACGCGTGAGTGCTCCGGTGGTCCACGAGTACCTCAAAGCCCACAGGATGGACATAGAACCCACTCAGATCACGGAAGAATGAGATCCAGGTTTTTTGCGGTCGCCCGCGCGTACACCGCGCGGCATCTGTTCAAAGGGTTTGAGTTTATGCTCATGGTCCACGCCAAAGCTCTCGTGGAGGAGCGTGTAAAGGGGCAAGAACACTTTCTCCTCCAGGAAGGAATGGGAACAGAAGGACGTACTCACCCACGGTGACGGCGCGCGCGCTTAGCGGCAAATCAGCGCCATAGCGCACACGCGTCACGTCGTGGTGGTAGCTGGGGTTGGGCAGCGGTCCCACCTCATACTCTTTAATGTAGCCTTTAGAGCCGTAGAAGACCACTACTGTCGCCTCCCTGCGTGGCACGGCGTCCAACGCGTCCAGATACTTCAGAACCTGGGACTTTGGTGGCACGCGCAGATCAATGAGGAAAAGAAAGTTCTCGTCCGGTCTCGTACTCTGGCGCGTGGAGATGTTCAGGTCCTTCTGTCGGAGCATGTAGTCCTGGACCTGCGCGTACTCGTCCCGGCTCAGGTCCGCGAATACGGCTGCGCTCGTCATGCTTACCCCTGAGAGCGTGTTTGCTCCTGGCCGCGCACGTGGGCGTCCTGCGGGAGTAGCCCACGATCAGCGCGATGTTCAGGATCACGGAGAGGAGGAGCACGAGCAGCCCCACTCCCCACTTCACGAGCGCGTGCATCCTGGAACTGCACGAGCGGACTTTTTTTGTTTGGAGGCACAACTTTGGAGAGTCCCCGTGCACTCTCACGGATCCACACCCATGCACGTGCACGTTCCCTACATGCACGCGCATCTCTGGCCCCATCTCTCACTGGTGTTACGTCAAGAGGACATAGGACCTCATCTGGTGAGAAGCACCAGTCTCCAACAGCTCCTGTCAGACAGCTCCTCTTGTCCTACAGCTCCCGTCCAATAGCACCTGTCTTATAGCACCAGTTTCAGCACCTGTCCCACAGCACCTGTCCCGCAGCTCCTGTCTCACAGTTCCTGTCTCTCAGCCCCTGTCCCACAGAACTTGTAGCAAGCTCCTGTCCCACAGCTCCTGTCCCACAGCTCCTGTCCCACAGCACCTGTCCCGCAGCTCCTGTCCCACAGTTCCTGTCCCACAGCTCCTGTCCAGCAGCTCCTGTCTCACAGCTCCTGTCTCACAGCTCCTGTCCCACAGCTCCTGTCCCACAGCACCTGTCCCGCAGCTCCTGTCCCACAGTTCCTGTCCCACAGCTCCTGTCCAGCAGCTCCTGTCTCACAGCTCCTGTCTCACAGCCCCTGTCCCACAGCTCCTGTCCCATGGCTTCTTTCTCACAGCTTGTTAAGCAGCAGAGCACAGAACATTCTCCTGTGTGACAAACCATGCCATAGATGTCCTATGTGACTGTCTGAGTTTAGTTTTAGATGGTGAGTGTGGTCAGGTGATGTCATTAGAGCTGGCGTCTGCACCGCAACGCTGTTCCACAACTGTGATATGAACAGGCCGTCCCACTGTCCCATTGCCCCTCTGTTCTACTTCCCACTGTCCCAATCTCTCACTTTCTCTCTTTTCCACTGTCCCACTGCCCCTTTGTCCCACTGTCCCACTGTCCCACTGTCCCTCTGTCCCATAGGTCACAATAAATTATATACTTATGGTTCAATATATGAAAGCTGGAACAATATTTTTTTGAGCTCAGTACTTATCGTGTGTATATTTTTTTTGCACTAGTGGGTATTTTTTGGTTATTTTCTCAAGTACCATAGTTTTGAGATATAGAGGGTTGAATAAATAACCTCTTTGACTTATTAAAATACTAACTAGTACTGGTGTACTAGTTAGTATGGACTTGCTGAGACTGTCCTGCTCTCCTGTGTCACAGATATAGTAGTTTCAATATTATTGATGTTTTTATGCAGCAATATATCGTACGATAACAACTTCTACTTGTTATCGTGATCGGCCTACTGTGCCACTGTTTAATATTCCACTATCCCTCCCATTTAATGACAGCACATAGCATATGCAGAGGTGCAGAGTCTGAGCAGAGTCTAGTGGAATGTTGGGGGGACCATCGAGGATTGTGAAAGTGGGGGATGCTGGCGGCTGATTGGTTCCTGACCCAAGGGTGACCCCAACACAGGCTGTTCTAACTGGATGTTTTGTGGAGCTGGAGGAGTGTGTTTGCTCACATTTGGAAGTGTTTATAATCACAGGCTATCTAAGGACACATGTCTCAGGGAGGACTGCAGCTGCACTCCCAGAGACATTCTTTTCCTAAGCATCAAGTGCAAAATGTTCACATGGTTTATCCAGAAAGTGTTGATCACGAGAGAGAGTCAGACTAGGAAAAACCTGCTGCTTCAGCTGCTCTGTGGCTCCAACCAGTCACAGGTCACAGCTGGAATCAAACTGACAACCCTTTGGTTTATGGGTGATGCTACTCATATTATAATGCACATCTCAGTTGTTTCTACTGCACTTGTTTCAGGTCTTAAAGTCCATGATAGCCTGTTTTCCACTGGCACGGTTTGCTTGGGGCTGCCTTAGAGCGGGTCGGGTTGGAGCAGCTCCCTCCAGCCAAGTTGTATTTCCATACTCCAGGCATGGCTCGGGTTCCAGGCCGGTACGGTTCATTTTCAGTGGCGTGTGTGAACTGTGCAATGTGGGTGTTGCAGAAAAGTAACTGTGCCAAAATGAATTATACAAAAGTATTTTCCAACCTCAAGAGATGAAATTGCATCTTTTGCAATTTGAACATTCTACACATTTGAAATCTGTGCAGTGTGGAGAGAGCACAAACTTACCACCTGACCTCTTAATTTGAAACAGAGACGTCTCAGCAGGCCAGTAGAACATTCTTGACCTTTGACCTCTGTTTGGGCAAACCATCAGTGCAGTTTGTGAAGACCTCATGGGGGTAGCTGCACTGTTGGAATAAATAAAAAATATTATTAAACGTAAGTGTATACATCTGAACTCCTGTGTGTTAAAGTGCATATGAAAGGTTAGACAACATTTTACTATAAACCTTGCTTTGTTTTTAAATTTTGGTTTAAAAGTTTATAATCTAAATCCTGGTTGGACACAGGCAGTAAATATGACATACGTAAAGGTAATTCCATAACTGTTACCTAGCAAACATAATGTTTAAGCGCGATCTCTCCCAGGCCTATTCAAACGCTCCTTACGATTGGCAGTACAAAGCTCAGCTCAAAAATATAGGTAAACATAACAGGTGGTAACCAAGGGAGTCAAATTATACATAGAACGTTGACCATGAAAACAAATACTGAGACAAAATGCAGGGGAAAATAATATTGTTAAAATATACACATTTCCTGCAAAGAATGTATATTAATAGCTTTTTGTTTTGAACCTTTTTTTAGTAGAGATGTATTTCATTCTAGCGACATTGTCCCCAACCGCCATGCGATGTTGCAGAGATGTGTCAGCCAAGACAGCCCCACATTATCCTGAGACTTAAGATACTCAGGACGGATCTGCCAAGTCTTGCCACCAAGGAGCTTGCCAACCACCTCAGTGACTTCAGCCAGGGTGATGAGTCTGGGTCCCTAGTCTCTGCTTCCTCATGACGGAGAGAAGTATTCCTTACACCGTCCGACAACATCCCCAGCAGCTTTTGGCCCGCACTGTAAATAGTGTTTGTGAAGTACTGCTTCACTCCTCCTGAGGCATTGAATGGTTTGCCAGAATCTCTTTGGGGCCCGACCAATAGTCCATCTCCATGGCCTCCCCGAACTCCTCCCAACCCCTAGTTTTTGCCTCTGCGACAGCACAAACCTCGTCACACTTGGCCCGACGCTACCTGCCAGTTGCCTCAGGAATCCCACAAGCAAACTAGGCTCAATAGGAGTCCTTCAGCCTGATGGCATCTCTTACTTCCGGTGTCCACCACCAGGTTCGGGGGTTGCCACCTCAACAAGCACCACAGACCTTAAGACCACAGCTATGAGTGGCCACATCAACAATATACATGTTCTACGCCTAAACAGAGGCATAGAATTCAGAGGATCAGTAGATTCAGGAGGAGCAGTGTGGTTTTCGTCACCGTCACAGAATACTGGACCAGCTCTATACTCTCCTTCAGGTCCTTGAGGGTTCATGGGAGTTTGCCCAACCATTCCACATCTGCTTTGTGGATCTGGAGAAGACATTCGACCGTGTTCCTCATGGTGTCCTATGGGGGGTGATAAGAGAGTGTGGGGTCAGGGGCCCTTTGCTAAGGACTGTCCGGTCCCTGTATGACCAGAGCAGGAGCTGTGTTTCCATTGCCGGCAGTAAGTCAGACCTGTTCCTTTTATAGTGTCTCCCAATGTATGTGTGTGTGTGCGTGTGTGTGCAAAATTGTACTTCTTTGATTATGTTATAGATGCATAGCCTCTGTTCAACCAGTCACACCCTGCTTCAGTAAATTGCCCCATGCTGTGAGTTCCACTATGAGCATGTGTTTCCACTATGAGCATGTGTTTGGAGGTTGAAATAATATAATATTAATATTAATATGTAATATTAACCTCTCTTAAGTACAGACTGCTATTTATTTTCTGAATTTGATGATTCAGTTGAGAACCCTCAAACAAATGTAAGATGCCTTTAGGTATTGCTTTACACACTTTGATATGTTCTGTTTGATTGCAAACTGATAAACAGCAATTAATTCATTATATGAGAAAATGTGTCCTTGTGCATTAATCAGTTGGTTAATGGATTAATTTATTTATAGTTATATTTATATTCATATATTCATTTATTATTGGGCATATTCAGATATTCAGAGCCAGAGAAGTGTATATATTTAAATTCATATTCATAAATAGAGCTGTATCATTTGCCAGCTGTGAGGCACAGATACCCCTTTTGATATGAGTAGCCATCATCTGTGCAACAAGTAAAATCAGGTAGGGACTGATCAGACAGCTTTGTTTTATTCCCTGTTCGATACTGATCCTGGGGGATGTTCCATATAATAATTTGACAGAACTATTATGTGGAAGATTCTCTCTGTGTTTGTATAGTGTTTGGATTGTAGCAATAAAACTGTCTCCAAAGCCAACTGTTTTTATCATGAATTGGTGGCTGACGGTGTCAAAAGACTGTCTTATGTTATATATTCATTATAGTCCATCAGGTAAGATGAGTCCAACATTATTTATAATACTTGTACCAGTTTATAAAACCTGACTGTTCTTCATCAGTGATTGCCTCCAGTCCTGACTTAAGACTCTTGGCAAAGATTGATGCAAATATTTTGGCAAGGCAAGTTTATTTGTACAGCACAATTAGTACACAAAGTAATTAAAAGTGCTTTACAGAATAAGAAAGATATTAAAATCACAATGCAACAAATCAAAACATAAATAATCATCATAAAATGAACATTAAAAGAGAAGTGTGCACAGCTAAACAGAACCGTTTGGAGCCTGGATTTAGACATTGTCCAAGTAGAGGCCTGTCTCATGTCTTCAGGAAGATTGTTTTAGCTGCAGAAAACTGAAATGCCGATTCCCCATGTTTTGCCCTGACTCTGGGCACCAGCAGGAGGCCTGTCCCTGAAGTCCTCAGAGTGCGAGATGGTTCATATGGCACTAACGTGTCGGAGATATACTTTGGTGCTGGTCCATGAAGAGACTTGTACACAAGCAGAGCTGCTTTAAAGTCTATTCTTTGCACCACAGGAGCCAATGCAGAGACCTGAGCACAGGACTTATGTGCTTGTACTTCTTGGTTCTAGTCAGTACTCAAGCAGCAGTGTTCTGGATGTACTGCAGCTGTCTTAAGGCTCATTTGGAGAGTCCAGTGATCAGGCCGTTACAGTAGTCTAACCTACTGGAGACAAATGCATGGATAAGTCTCTCTCAGTCTGATCCTGGTCTGGTCCTTTGATTTTTGCAATGTTTTTTTAGATGGTAAAAAGCTGCAGATGTTATTGATTTGATGTGGCTGTAAAAGTTCAAGTCTGAGTCCATTATTACCCCTACATTTCTAGCCTGATTTGAAGGTTTTAGAGAGAGAGACTGGAGGTGACTGCTGACACTTTCTCTATGTTTCTGTGGGCCAAAGATGATGACTTCAGTCTTGTCTGAGTTTAGCTGGAGAAAGTTGTTTTGCATCCACACACTGATCTGTTGGATGCAGTGGCAGAGTGAATCCACTGGTCCATATTCACCTGCTGCCACTGAGATATAGATCAGTGAGGCATTGTTGTTTACTTACCCTCGGTAAGTAAGCTTCAAGTCAGTCATACTTTTCAAAGTTTTGTTAAAGTGTTTGGAGCATTTTTCTTGCTCTAGCCATTTCCTTCTTTATCGGATAAAAGCACCTTTCTCTTTCCTCTTTAAATTTGAGCCAAGGTAGGCTGACATAGATCAACTTTTATTTGCTCGTCCTCAGTCAAGCTGACTTTCTGAATCAGTTCTATAATTTTAGTAACAATTTGCAACTCATGTTCCTTTTTTGTTTTAGATATTTGTCTGCTAAAGAAAACAGCCAACTGCCTTAATTCAAATATCATCAGTTCATAAGACTTTCTGTAGTGATTGTCATATCAATGCTATTCTCCAGGGTGTTTCAGTATGTTTCTCTGTGTGTTTTTGAAATCCTCATTGTTGATTAGGGTTTTATTGCATTGCGAGATTTCTTTCAATAGTAACTGCTTTGTAATCAGAGATTACAGCAGACATAATTTCTGTAGTTTCCACATTTTCAATAATATTCGCTGGGAGGAGCTCGGAGTAGAGGCGCTGCTCCTTCACGTCGAGAGGAGTCAGTTGAGGTGGCTCGGGCATCTATTCCGGATGCCCCCTGGACGCCTCCCTAGGGAGGTGTTCCAGGCACGTCCTACCGGGAGGAGGCCCCGGGGAAGACCCAGGACATGCTGGAGGGACTATATCTCTCGGCTGGCCTGGGAACGCCTTGGGATCCTTCCGGAAGAGCTGGAGGAAGTGTGTGTGGAAAGGGAAGTCTGGGCCTCCCTACTGAAACTGCTGCCTCCGCGACCCGGCCCCGGATAAAGCGGAAGAAAATGGATGGATGGATTCGCTGAGACAAGCCAGAGGTCTAATGCCGACTGTAAGGACCAGTCGTTATTGCTTCATATGTACATTTTATTGTCTGGGTTTTTGTACCTCCAAATGTCTATCAAGTTCATCCCGTTGCATATGTTTAAAGTTCATTTGCCTTTTGGTCTTTTGTGGGAAACCTTACGATGTTAAAATCCCCACTCCTGATGACTTTAGCTGAAGCAAATTTTGATAACCAATTATTTATTCTAGTTTCAATAGTTGCAAATAGCAAAGCATTTTCTGTATTATAACTCTTTTATACCAAACAGAAAAGTATAATCAAAAGCACTATGCATTCTTTTCAGAGTACATCAAAGTCCTCTCTTGAAAAAGTCCTTTCTAGATCAGCTCACATGAATGTATATTTAAAAACATTTATCTTTATTGTATTTATTACCACTTTTTTAGGTATATTGCTGGCGACCACCAGTTGGCAGGGTGACTGAAGAGCAGTGACTTCATAACTAATACTCTGTTACTACTAATAAAAAAATGAGATCGGGACGTGAGGCATCTTTTTATTACGGTATAATTTTTCAACATAAACTTCTAATGCTCTGCTCTATACACTGAAATCAGTTTGGGCATAACATCTTAACATTAATGTGACAGATGATGATTGGAACAAAATAAGCTGTCTAGAGATGTCAAAAATGAAGCTAATTAATTTTAAAATTCTAAATCCATGCAGTGACGTGCGGTCAGGTGAGGCAGGTGATTAAATAAATTAAATGGTTATATTTATCCAATGATTTGTACTATAACGTTATTTTCTACTTAACTTTGCAATTTTATTCTTTTTTTTACTCGTTTTGTGTAAGCTCTGCACACCTGACTGGGCGACAGGTGCGTAGGAGATGGAGCACTTGGTATGAAGACACACTGACTCTTAATGCAATTTATTCCAGTGGAATGTGTGCGGGAGTTTCCTTTATTCTTTTTTTTACTCAAAATTGCTGAATTTTTACTTTTATCCTTGAAATCCTGAGAAGAGACGCGGTGAGGCACGAACAGCCGGTGAGTGACTGTGCTGTACACTCAGCAGCGACACTTGCTGCTTTAAGCGGCTGTGAAAAGGCGCCGGGTGAGGCACGCAGTTTCCCGGCCTCATGTTAGGGGGCACTTGTGAGCCCAGGGATTCGTGTAACTCGCACAGAATAGGGGCCGCAAACTACAATTTAGAGTTAGCAAGTCAACTTTAGCAATTCACTTTTTTCTTCATGTCTGGCCCTACTTTTTAAATGGAGGAAGATTACATATTAAAGCTCAAGCAGTTCCTGAACTGGACTTTCGGTCGAAGCAGGGGGTTATAATTAAAGGAAGACCAACGCTGAAGGAGCGAAATGGTTTGCTCCAGACTACAGGACGAAAGACTCGCTCTTTTCAAACAGAGACGTACAAAATGGTAAGAAATTTGTAATGACTTCAGTCCATTGAAAATTGGGGAAACAGAATAAGGATTAAAAAAATAAAAAATAAAACCAGCTTTTTATTCCATACTATTAGAGCTATTTCATATGGACTTGCTGTAACTTTTATTTTGAAATTCTTTTTTATTCTGGCCCCAAGTCACTGGGAGAAAAATTGGCCCGGGGTCAGATTTACTTGTCGACACCTGGTTTATATGTTTGTAAATCTGATTGTGATGACATCAGTGCCTCACCAGACATGAACCTCACCGCACATCACTGAATCCATGCTATTGAACTCATGGCTATTCAGACTCATGGCTATTCAGACATTTTACGAGGGCTTCATTTATACTAAAACTATTCCAAGATGGCAGCACGCACCTCTGTCGCTCCGTGTCAGAGTGAATGAATGGATTTAATTGATCGAGTCTATGTGATTTTTAAGTGGTTTTAAGATCATTTTAAATACCTTTTATGCCTTATACTTTTATGGCAACTGATGTTTTAATCCGTAAAGTCGTGCCGATTTGGGTTGTACGACGCTCCCACTTCCACGAAGAATCCTCGGAGCGTCTGGCTGTTACCTGATGGGCCTGATTTCTTATTCCATGAAGGGAAGTGACAAATTCTACTGTGGGATCATTTGATCTCTGCTTATTTGACATCTTGTGGAGATCGGGTAGTAATACACGCTCTTTGCCCACAGCTGCCAACTCCAACAGTTCTTGTTTTACGCGAGACGCAAACCTCGGAGCGTCTGGCTGTTACTTGATGGGCCTGATGTCTTATGCCATGAAGGGAAGTGACAAATTCTAGTGTCGGATCATTTGATCTCTGCATATTTGACGTTTTGTGGGGGATAGGGCAGTATAATACACGCTCTTTGTCCATAGCTGCCAACTCCAACAGTTCCTGTTTACGCGAGAGACGTCACGGGGACGGAGACGGCACTACCTGCGCTCAACTTGGTCTGCGGTAAAGTCCGGACTGGATTTTAGCCTATTTGCACCGGATTCATATATTTTGGGTCATAAAAGCCCAAAATCTTAAAGGTAACATGTTTTTACTGGTACTCCTTCTGGCTTTAGCCTTACTTTCTTTCGGAGATCTGGGGGGTTGCAGCTGTTCTTCAGAGGACGGATGGATTCCGTCCACTCAGTTTTAAAACATGAAGTTGGGAACAGATGCCACTATCTATGGGTGGCATTATCTTTAAATTGTCTTCCTGTCCTTCGGGCTGTTTGGTTGAACTGCTGTACCTCAGTTGTGTGTATGACTCTTCATGAATATGCTGTGAACTCAATATTCTTCTTAAAAACTTTTCCTTCCATGGGCATAGTGAATAAGAAATCTCAACTTCAGAGGCGCTTGATATTATTATTACTATTGATTTCTGGAAATGTACCACCTAACCCAGGTCCTGAATGCCTTACGTTTAGTACTCCCCAGGATTTTCAATCCCGAAATGGCCTTGGTTTTATTCACCTTAATGTGAGAAGCCTGTTACCTAAAATGGATATGGTACGCATCTGGGCTCTCTCAACTGAAGCAGACGTGATTGTGATTTCTGAGACGTGGTTGAACAGAACCGTGACTGACTCGGACATCCATATAAACGGTTATAATGTCTTCAGGACCGATCGTCCCCAGAGAGGAGGAGGAGGCATAGCAATATATGTCAGGAGTAAATTTAGTGCAAATATTCTTGTTCAAACATCTCTCCCAAGGAAATTTGGGAAATTTTTGGCAATTGATTTGGCTATTTCTAGTGGCCTGCATATTACACTTGTTGGCTGTTATAGAACACCCTCTGCTGATAGCTCTGCACTTCCTTCTTTATTGGAGCTGTTGTCCTCTCTAAATTACAACGAATTGTAATAATTGGAGATCTAAATTGGAATTGGTTGCATCCTACCTCTGATGAGGTTAAATCTTTTTGTGACCTCTTTGAACCTGTTTCAGATTGTAAATGCTCCTACAAGGCCAAACCTAAAATGCCCAGAGAAATCCTCCCTTATTGATTTGATTTTAACAAATGCACCTTCAAAATATTCTACTGCTGCTGTTTTTTGCGAATGATATTAGTGATCATTGTGTCATTGCCACCTCGAGAAATATAAAAATGCCAAAAACAAAACCACGCATTATTATCAAAAGGGATACGAAGAAATTTTGTGAACAAGCGTTTTACCAGGATCTTCGAAATTTTGATTGGCAAAGGATGATTGAAATGGATGATGTCGAGACAGCCTGGAGCTACTTTCATGCGGGTTTTACTAAATTACTTGATAAACATGCTCCAGTCAGACATTACAAAGTAAAAGGTCGAAATAATGCTTGGTATAGCTCAGACTTGGCCCAATTGCTACATGAGAGAAATGTCGCATGGGCAAAAGCCAGACAAAGTGACGACTCTGCTGATTGGTTGGCCTTCAGGAAGCTCCGTAATACTTGCACCACTGCTATTCGGAGAGCAAAATCTGACCATTTTATCAAAAATACAACAGAAAATCTAAACAACCCTGCAAAATTCTGGAAAATAATAAAGTCCCTAAATGAAACTAATTCTGATATGGAGCTGCCTGTGAACATAATAAAAGACTCCCGGAACATAACAGAAAAAATGGAGATGTTATCATGCTTCAATGAGCATTTTATTGCCTCTGGGTCATTATTCAATCCTACAAAACATCTGCATGACTCTCCTCAGCCAACAATGCATTCATACCCGATGCGCAAATTTTCTTTTCGCCCTTTCACTATTCTGGAAGTGTCAATGGCCCTAAAAGGGTCTGGATCAAACTAAGTCAGCAGGCCCTGACGAGCTAGAGCCGTATTATTTAAAAACTGCGGCCGATGTCATTGCTCTCCCTCTAACACACTTACTCAATTTGTCTCTGTCCACCAACACGATTCCTCGGATGTGGAAATCTGCCTATGTGTTACCTTTATTTAAAGGTGGAGATCTAACAAATTTAAACAATTATCGCCCAATTTCCCAAATTGTCCATCCTAGCTAAGGTGTTAGAAAATCTCATTCATATACAATTAAAAAAGATTTTTTTACCTCTGCAAATATTTTATGTCCCTCAGTCCGGCTTTAGAAAACAGCACAGTACAACAACGGCAGCCATTAAAGTAATTAATGACATCTTGCAATCCATGGATGAAAAACAGCACTGTGCAGCTCTTTTTGTTGATCTCTCCAAAGCCTTTGATACTGTAGATCATACTGTGCTTGAACAAAAACTGCACAGCATTGGACTTTCAGATCACACAGTTGGCTGGTTCTCAAACTATCTGTCTGACAGGACTCAGTGTGTCAAGTTTCAGAATCATAGATCCATTCTGCTAAGAGTGTCCACAGGAGTCCCACAGGGCTCTATCCTCGGGCCTCTTCTTTTTATTATCTACATAAACAACCTTGACAATAACATCTCAAATGCAAACCTACACCTTTATGCCGACGACACGGTTCTATACACTTCAGCCCCTTCAGCAGAGCTCGCACTGTCCAAACTCCAAGGAGCCTTTGACCAACTACAAAAAAAAACTTTTATTATCTTAAGCTTGTTTTAAATTCAGACAAAACTAAATACATGCTGTTTTCCAACTCCAAAACAACACCTCAACATCTCCCCCAAATCACCACAAATGAAGGCAAACCAATTCAAAAAGTGTCAGTATATAAATATCTTGGAATTTTAATCGATGACTGTTTTTCTTTTAAGCCACACATTCAAAAATTGACTCACAGACTCAAATTGAAGTTACGCTTCTATTTTCATATAAAATCCTGTCTGTCATTTGAGGCTCGTAAAAAACTTGTAAATACCACTTTTCTGTCTGTTCTTGATTTTGGTGATGTGATTTATATGAATGCCTCTGTTGAGTGTTTACATGCTCTTGACACTGTGTATCATGGTGCACTACGTTTCATCACAAACATGAGGTCCCTGACCCATCATTGTGTCTTGTATGCCCGTGTGGGCTGGACTTTCTTTGACACTTCGGAGACTGAGACACTGGTATGTTTTTATTTATAAATGTCTTGCTGGGCTGGTGCCGTCTTATCTCCAGCAGCTCATAGAGGTGAGGAGCAGCAGCACCTACAGTCTCCGCTCTCAGGAGCTGCTCCTGCTCTCGGTGCCCAGAGCTCGCACAGAACTCGGGAAAAAGGCTTTTTGCTTTGCTGCAGCTCATTCCTGGAATGAACTCCAGAGGGATTTTAAACTGAAGGATTTGGTGTCGTTGAACTCTTTTAAATCACTTTTAACTGAACTTGAAAACAGAACGATCAATTTGTAAATGTCTCACATAGGACTCGTTTTATGATGCTTGGTTTTGTGTGTTATTGTGTGTTTATTGTCTTGTGTCTGTGCTGGTGCTGCCTCTTGGCCAGGACACTCTTGAAAAAGAGATTTTTAATCTCAATGAGTTTTTTTTTATCCTGGTTAAATAAAGGTTAAAAAAAAAAAATAAAAAGACGCAAGCTTATGGACAGACAACTGCTGAAAATGGCGAGCTAAGGGAACTCGTACAAGCTTTGAATTTGTGGATGAACTAACCACCTCATCACTTCAGCCCCAATGAGAATAAATCAGTTTAAAAGTGCAGGGGAAAGGTTTCTGTTCTTGATTAGAATTGGATTAGAGAATGGCCTACCTTATATGTACTGGTCATGGCCGACCACAAGGGGGAGACATTTGACTTGTAAAGCACGCTTTACAGGAATCGTATTTGACATGGGCCTATTTGGTGGCAGTCGTTCTATTGTTTTACTGCCCTGTTTTGGTATTTAGTCCCACTTTAAAGTGGACCTAAAACCAATAAAGGATCAAAAATAACTTATATCAATGTGTAGTGACGTATGTTTGGTTTTGTTTTGGTGCTGTTCTGTTACCTCTGCCCCTTCCCCCTTTACACCCTGAGGACCCTGATGACCCCGTGGTTCCTGAGGTCCCTGGTCATCTGCTTGAGGCTGGGGATGCCAGAGTTCATGGGTGTCAGTTGCCTGAGTTCCCTCTTTTGTTGGACCTCCCCCCACAGGTTGCTGAATAAGATGACCTCTAGGCCTGATTGGCTGCTCCACGCCTCCCCAAATCTATACTTGCTTCTCCTGCCCATTCTTTTGCTCCTGCTTGTCCCACTCCTTCTCCTGCCTGTCACACTTTTCCTCTCGCCTCTCCCACTTTTATTCCACACTTGCTTTCGCCTCCCCTGCCCCTCCTGTGAACGACCAGTACAGTGCTGAAATCAGCTTCAACAGGCTGCACTGGTCTCTGACCTCCCATACTCTTGCTCCTTCCTCTTCCACTCTTACTGCTGCCTCCCTCACTGTCACTTCTGGCACCCCCATACTTGTTTCTACCTCCCGCACTCATGCTCCTGCACCTCCCACTCTGGCGCCTCCCACCTCACGCTGGCTCCCGCCTCCCCTGCTCCTATTCACCTCCGTATGGCTCCTGCCTCCACAACTTTTAATTTGGTCTCTCCTTCCCTTTTTTCACTAGCTTCCTTTTCTCCTCCCTCCCTTTCTTAAGCAGTCTAACAACGAGGACAGGACTGAGATCAGCTTCAAAAGCCTGCGTTGTCTCTGTCCTCAACTATTCACTCTTTCTGTTGACTTTGCCACCCAGGCCGCTACATTCCCAACTCAGGCTCTTCTTGCTCTTGCCTTCCCTGCTCCTGCATCCCCCACTGTGGCTCCTGCATCCCCCTCCCTTGCACCTGTCTCTCCTTCCCAATTTCCCCCTGCTTCCTCTCCTTCTCCCTCCTCCTCTCATCCTTCTCTTAAGTCAGGCATACCCAAAGTCAGGCCCGGGGGCCAATTGCGGCCCGTGTGCAAATTTTCACTGGCCCGCAGTCTCTGAAAACAACTATGTGTGGCCCTTCAGCACTGTTGACAAGCAATAGTATATTTCACCAGAAGATGGCAGCAGATCCGAGCCGAGCCGTGCTCCGAGCCGTGCTCCGAGGCCGCGCTTTCGCTGATTTTTATCGCTAACCGGATAAAGACAAGTTTAAAGAAATTCAAACCTTTGCTAAGAAATTGCTGAGTTTGGTTGGTTCAAAATATCGATGTGAGAAAACATTCTTGGTTATGAACTTTATCAAGAACCATGCAAGGACAAGACTGACTGACTCTCACCTGCGTGACGTTTTGCATGACGTTTTGCGTGACGTTTTGCATGACTTTTTGTGCATTAAAACCACTTTCTTTGGCAGACCTGGCCCATTTACTACAATCCAGATCTCAGTTTCACCCTTCACATAAGTGCAGGTTATTTGTCGCCTTCTGAGGTGAATAAATTCTAAAATCTCAGTGATTCTATAATCTCAGTTTTTTGTGATTATCGGAACCACAGTTTAAATGTTCACTTTTTTATATTTATAATCTGTGTATCATTCATTCTGTTTTTGAAAGGTGAAAGCCATTTACAATAAAAAGTTTTAAAAAATAATTAAACATTTGCATTTAATATTAAAGGTTCAAAGAATGGTCGGCCCCCACACATTTTCACCTCACCAAATCTGGCCCTCTGTGCAAAAAGTTTGGACACCCCTGTCTTAAGTGGTCTAATAGCAAGGACAGTGCTAAGGTCAGCTTCAACAGGTAGCGCTGATTTCTGTCCTCCCCCACTCCTGCTCCCTCCTCCCCCTCTTTTGCTCCTACCTCCCCCATCTTGGCTCCTGCCTTCACCCCTCTTGTTCCTGCCTCTCTCACTCTTGCTCTTGTCTCACATGTCATTTTTCGCTTCATTATCTCCTCCCTTCTCCTCCTCTCATCCTTCTTTTAAGCGGTCTCCCAGCAAGGACAGTGCTGAGATCAGCTTCAATAGGCTGCGCTGGTTTCTCTCCTCCCATTTTTGCTTCTGTCTCCCTCACTCTCGCTCCCACCTCCCCCACTCTTGATCCTGCCTCCCCGACTCTTGCTTCAGCCTCCCCTGCTCCTACAAACCCCACTATGGCTCCTGCCTCCCCCACTAATGCTCATGCTTCCCTAACTCTTGCTTTTATCTCCTTTTCTCCCAGCTTCCTCCTCTCCTCCCTCCTTCTCTCGTCTTTCTCTTAAGCAGTCTAACAACAAGGACAGTGCTGAGATCATCCTCAAAAGGCTGCTCTGGTCTCTGTTCTCGACCATTCTTGCTTCTGCCTCCCCTGCACCCACCTTTCCCCACTATGGCTCCTGTCTGCCCCACTCTTGCTCCTGCCTTTCCTTCCACTTCTCCCCCTGTTTCTTCTCCCCACTTCTCTCGTCCTTCTCTTAACGGGGACAGTGAGGTCAGCTTTAGGCTGTGCTGGTCTCTTGCTTCCCCCACTGTCACTCTGGCCTCCCCCACTCTGCTTCCTGCCTGCCCAACTCTTGCTCCTGCTTCCTCACCTTGCCTCCTCCTAACAACAAGGACAGTGCTGAGATCACAGGCAGTGTTGGTTTTTGTCCTCCCCCACTCTTGCTCCCACTTCTCACTCTTGCTCCTGTCTCCACACCCTTCCTCCTGCCTTCACCAACCTGGCTCCTGCCTCCCCCCTTCTCGCTCCTGGCTCCCCAACTGTTAGTCCTGCCTCTCCAGCCCCTTTTCCTTATGCTTCTTCTCCCCTTCCCACCTCTCATCCTTCTCTTAAGCACTCTTAACAAGGATAGTGCTGAGATCACCTTCCTCAGGCTGCGCTAGGCTCTGTCTTCCCCCTTCTCTTGCTCCTACTTGTCACATTCTCTCTTCTGCCCCTTTTCTCGTGCTTCCTCTCTTCCTCTCTCTTTTTCTTTTCCTTCTCTTAAGCGGTCTAACAAAGAGGACAATGTTGAGATGGCTTCAACAGGCTACACTTGTCACTGTCTTCCCACACTTTCACTCGTGCCAGCCCCACTCTCGCTTTTCCCTTACCCTTGCACCAGCCTTCCCCACAATGGCTCCTTCCTCTCCTCCCCGTTTTTCCCCTGCCTCCTCTCATCCTCCCTCCTCCTCGTGTCTGTCTTTTAAATGCTGAGATTAGCTTTGCTGGTCTCCCACTCTTGATCCTGACTCCGCCATCATGGCTCCAGGCTTCCCACCCCGGCTCTTGCCTCCCTCACTCTTACTTCGGCCTCCCCTGCTCCTGTCTCCCCCACTATGGCTCCTGCTTCCGCCACTCTTGCCGTGCCTCCCCAACTCTTGCTCCTTTCACTCCCACCCTTGCTCCTGCATCCCCCACACTGGCTCTTGCTTCCCTCATTCCCTCTTCCCCACCATGGCCTCCACCCTGACCACCCTGGCCCCTGACTTGGCCATCCTGGTTCCTGTCTTCCCCACCTTTGCTCCTGATTTTCATACCCTGGCTCCTGCCTTCCCTTCTCTGACTCTTGCGTTGTATACAATCATTTTGAAACCAATCACATGTAGCACTGTCAAATCCAATATGCTTCAGACGCTTCAAGAGGACTCCATGATCCACTGAATCAAAAGCTTTAGTTAAAGCAATAAACAGAGCTATACAATCTTGTTTGTCATCCTACAGGCTAATAATTTATTTGAAACTTTTCAATCAGGTTTCAGACCTCACCACAGCACAGAAACTGCACTACTTAAAGTCACAAATGACTTGTTATTAGCTGCTGACAATGGACTAGTCTCAGTCCTGGTTCTGTTGGACCTCAGTGCAGCGTTTGACACCATCAACCACAATATTCTACTACAGAGATTAGAATGTGACATAGGTGTCCGAGGGGCAGCCCTCAGCTGGTTTAAATCCTACCTGTCTGATAGGTACCAGTTTGTTAATGTAAATCAGAACTCCTCTCCATGTTCTAAAGTAGCCTATGGTGTGCCACAGGGTTCTGTACTGGGTCCAATCCTGTTCACACTCTATATGTTGCCGTTAGGTAATATCATCAGAAAACATGGCATTAACTTCCACTGCTATGCTGATGACACACAGCTGTACTTGTCAATGAAACCAGATCAGTCTGATCGAGTGGACAGACTTAGTACCTGTGTGAAGGACATAAAAACCTGGATGACACTTAATTATCTGCTTCTTAACCCAGAAAAAACAGAGGTCATTACTCTAGGCCCCAAAAGCCTGCGAGACTCTCTGTTTGACCAGAAAGTCACTTAAGACAGTGTCAGTATTGCCTCCAGTTCTACTGTAAGGAACCTTGGAGTCTTGTTTGACCAAGAGCTCTCGTTCAAACCACATATAAACCAATCCTGTAGAACAGCTTTCTTTCACCTGCGTAATATTGCCAAAATCTTGTCTAAAAGTGACGCTGAAAAACTTATCCATGCATTTGTTACATCAAGGCTAGATTACTGTAACTCCTTACTAGTCGCTTGCCCTAAAAGCTCTATAAAAAGCTTTCAGCTAGTTCAAAATGCAGCAGCCAGGCTCCTAACAGGAACTAAGAGAAGAGAGCACATCACCCCAGTGCTGGAGTCCCTTCACTGGCTTCCTGTCGAGTTCAGAATCAAATTCAAAGTTCTCCTCCTGACATATAAAGCCATAAAGGGCATGGCCCCGTTGTATCTGCAAGATGCTATAGTACCATACCACCCAAACAGAGCACTCCGCTCCCAAAGTGCTGGACTATTGGTGGTTCCTAGAGTGACTAAAAGCACAGTAGGAGGGAGAGCTTTCACTTACCAAGCTCCTGTGCTATGGAATCAGCTTCCTTTCTATGTTAAAGAGGCCCCCACAGTCTCTACATTTAAGACCAGGCTTAAAACGTATCTCTTTGAAATAGCTTATGGTCAGGCTAGCTAGGACCAGAAATAAACCCTGTAGTTTTAGTTAGGCTGCCTAGGGATAGCCATGCTGGGGGAAGTATGGTAACCTGAGCACTATCCTCTTTTTCCTCCTGTTATCCCTATCAACTTCATTTACTATTCAGTCTGTTCATTGCTATTCACATGTTGTCCGCTGTCCCATTCCCCTCTGGGGAGTGTAACTGTTTCAGATGCCTGGCCGCTGACCGCCTCCTGATCGTCCGGTGATGGCTGGACCCTAGATGCCCTCCTGACCGTCTGGTGATGGCTGGACCCTAGATGCCCTCCTGACCGTCCGGTGATGGCTGGACCCTAGATCGCCCCTGATCGTCCGGTGATAGACCCTAGATGCCCTCCTGATCGTCCGGTGATGGCTGGACCCTAGATCCCCTCCTGATCGTCCGGTGATGGCCGAACTCTAGATCGCCTTGCCCGAATGGACTCTGGCCCTACAGACTTGAACTGGATGCGCCTTAGTCCTGGACACATCTATAGCCTGTCCGTCCATGGGAGTGGATCTCTCCTTCACTGTGGTTCTCCTCGAGGTTTCTCCTTTTCCCAATGGGTTTTTGGAGTTTTTCCTTGCCGAGAAGGAGGGTCTAAGGACAGGGGATGTTCTGGAACAATTTGCTTGTCTGTTTCTAATTTGCTTGTCTGTTTCTGTTTCACTGTTGATTTTTTTTGATCAACTCTCATGTTCAGCCCTAAGAGGCGACTGCTGTCGTGATTTTGGGCTCTACAAAAATAAATTGAATTGAATTGAATTGAATCAAGGGCTGAGAAAATGTGATTTAAAATTTTTTGTGTTTGCAGTGACAGTGCAGGATTTATTTAAATAAACTGTAACTTGATTAGCAACTAACATTTTTTTTTTTTTTTTGATTTCCATGACTCTTTATCAGCACAGACATGAAGTAAGAAGTCTTTGCCTTTCTAGCTGCTGATAAACATTTATTTTTCTATTTGTGAAAATATGCCCAATCCAAATCTGACCTAGTTGTGTGTGCAGTTTTCAGGCAGCATTTCTTACTCTAATTAGGGCCCGAGCACGAATGTGAGAGGAGGGCACTAGTGCCAGAGCTTTACTGTAATTGTACAATTTTGGGGAAAATGGCAAAAATCAAGCAGTAATGAATAATGTATAGACAAGTAAATAGGGTTTAGTTAGCTCTCATTTTGAGTGGAAAAAATGATGAAAGACAGCTAAGTAAAATTGATTTACATTGCACCAATGGGAGCCTGTCTCAGGAAAATGTTGTCATAAACAAATGAAACTTAGAATGAAAATACGTCACGTGAAGATATGTAAAAAAAAAAGGATACTATGGCCCCGCCCTAAACCCTACAGGAAATCAGCCATATTGGACCAAACCCGGAATGGACAAAATCATACTTTCATGCTTTAATGAACTTGTCCTAGAGCAGGGGTCTCAAACTCAGTTTACCTGGGGGCCACTGGAGGCAGAGTCTGGGTGAGGCTGCTGCACCCCCCCCCCCCCCCCCCCCCCCCTCACGCACTGCTATATCCCGTCACACACCACTCTTACGCAAAAAAGAGACAAAAATTGAGTCCACTACTCAAAACGCGTTCAAATGTTTGTACTGGTTTATGTCACCTACAACAGTGTGACATGAAACTGTAAAATCTGAATGAAGATCTGTACAGGCTGTGTGTTTGAGGATTAAAAACCTGTGCAGCTCTGGCAATTTAGGTTTTGCAGAACATTCTTCTGGACTGGTTTGGAGGATAAAAATGTTACATTGAATAAAGGAACATGCATTTGTTCCCAGACAATAAGATGATGAAGAAGAAGACATTATTATTGTTATTAGAAATTATTATTACAATAAGAATAATAAAACGAACGGCATAGAAGGTAAACAGCAACCTTTTAGCAACAAATTAAACCTGCCCAAATGCAGAATCGTTAAACTGCAATATCACACTTTATGTACAACTAGTTCAGTGTTCTCTGGTTTATAGACTATGAATGTCAAAATTACACTGGTTACCTCTGTCTCTGTTAGAACATTTTAACAAGGAATAATTTATTAAAGTTATGTAGCAGCTACAGTTGGTAACGTAAGCTACGTTACGTAAGCGCACAGACAGCGGTTAAAGTACCATGTCTCATTTCAGCAGAAGGCAGCTACACGGGCACTTGGAACAGTGCATCGAAGGACACTTTGAACTGTGCATGAGGCGAATTGAGACATGGCCAATGAGAAATGTTTCTCTGCATCAAGCCCAGCCGATGTCCCGCCCCGAGAGCCATATACCCCACCGTGATTGGTAGGTTCGTTCAGCTCCGCACACATCACTATAACGTGCCATACATATTAAACTCGCGGGCCACACTAACGTTAATCTTTCATATTAAGGCGGGGTCCACAAACTACCAGCCCGGGGGCCGCAATTGGCCCGCAGGCCGCGAGTCTGAGACCCGTGCTCTACATAAAGCAATAAAACTACCATGAAAACACTTGGGACATTGTGAAATGTCAATTTTAAAAAGTACAACACATTAAACAAAATGTATGAGATTTTGACCACCATTTGGTATAAACTAGGCTTTAACTAGATCTTGAATGAGACTACAACAATATCATAGTACTTCAAACTAAGAAATTACCTAATGGAGGACAAATGACTTTCCGGCACTATATAGAACACAATAACAGATTTCATACTGTAATGTGCTGTAGTTTTTATTGAATGTCAATAAATTATGAGGAATGTTTCTAAGCCTTCCTTCTAGAAAAAAAAATTCAAATCCACCTGGTGAAGCAGCAGATGGCAGATTTACCCCTGGATCTGGAGGGCGAGAGCTCTGCATGGATCCCAGCCTATACTGTATAAAGAGTGTCAGGAGTCTCTACTGCATCAGGCTCCACCATATCAGGAGTCTGTACTCCATCAGGCTCCACCGCATTGGGAGTGTGTACTCCATCAGGCTTCACCGCATCAGGAGTTTGTACTCCATCAGGCCCCAGCGTATCAGGAGTTTGTACTGCACAAGGCTCAGAAGTCTGTACTCTATCAGGCTCCACTATATGAGGAGTCTGTACTCCATCAGGCTCAACCGTATTGGAAATCTGTACTTCATCATGCTCCAGCGTATCGGGAGTCTGTACTGCAGGAGGCTCTGCTGTATCAGGAGTCGTTACTGTGTTAGGAGTCTCTACTGTATAAAGAGTCTCTACTTTGCCAGGAGTCTCTATTGTATAAAGAGTCTACTCTGTCAGGAGTCTCTACTGTACCTACAGGCTCCACTGGATCAGGAATCACTTCAACAGCACAGCTCTGCTCAGATAGAGGAGAGCAGGTGATTCCTGGTCTCCAGTGGAGTCTGAAAGCTCCTTGGTATGTATTTGTGGTTATAGTTGACAGATTTTGTGCTGCGGCAATGGTGATGGCCTGAAGCAGACTTTTTGAGTAGGACTTCAGAAAGTTGTTTTCCTGGAAACGTCTGAAAGATTTTTGCCATGATGTTCTGGACCATTTGATCCTGAAAACAACGATAAAAGTAGCACTGCTGGAACATGGAGGTGTTTGATTTTTCAAGTCTGTCCAGGACAGACTGGGCCATTCCAGTGGCCAGAGAACTCAGCCCATTTGATGGCATACTAAAATATGGAGCATCCACAGGATGCCTCCACAAGCTGAACATAAGATAAGGGATGACTACCAGGACCACCTTGATTGACTGAAGCAGATGTCCTCTACATTTTGGAACAGCAAGTCCGCAAACCTCGCTGCATGTAACAGTTTTGGGTGCTTTTGCAAAAGAGTCAAAGTTAGTTGTGCAGACAATCAACTGTAATTAATACTGATCATCAAGAGACTCACCTGAAGGTTGAGATGTTTTTTGAAAAAATCACCAACCTTGCTGCCTCAAACACAATGTTGTACATTTGGAGGCAACTGATTACATCCCAGGCCTGAAACAATGAGAAAACAAAGGATTAGTATACCAAAATAAGAGCATGCATAACAATAATTTGCTAAATAGAAATAGCCTGGAAATATATGATTATTTTGCATCTTCCCACCGAGTCAAGGAGTTGCTCACGAGACTAGCTCTGGGTTTGGGTCAATAAGCAGATACAGTTCTCTAGTTATGTTATCCTCGCTTCCAAGTGTAGACAGCTGTCACAGTGCATCACTTCAGCGAGTGACTGCATACTGTAACAGAAGTTAAAACTCAAGCAGTAAAAAAATCAGATGCAAAGAATCGTGAACATGAAATGGATGTGATCAAATACATTTTTTAAAATGTTTTTAAAACTGCAGATCGACACACCACTCCACTCTTGGCCAGCAGGTATGTGATAGCTGGTTAAAAATGTTAAAATCTGGGTATCCAGTGGTTAAAAACAATAATCAGATAAAAACAGAGTTAAGAACTGGAATAATCTTCATTGTACTTGTGTCTTTAAAATAAGAAGTAGCTCCTGCCTCCACCACCCATGCTCCCACCTCTCCTGCTCCTACCTTCCCAACTCTTGCATCTGTCTGTCCTGCCCCTTTTCCCCCTGCTTCCTTTCCTTTTCCCTGCTCCTCTCATATTTCTCTTAAGTGGTCTAACAACAAGTGCTGATATCAATTTCAAGAGACTGTGCCTGTTTCATTCCTCCCCCACTTGTTTTCCTGCCTCCCCCATTCTTGCTCCTGGTCCTGCCTCTCCTGCCCCACCCTCCTCTCCTCCTTCCTCTCAGTTCTCTTGGTTCATCCTACTCCCCTAGCTCCCAATCTCCTCTCTTCTCCCCTCCCTCCCTTCTTGTCCATGCATTATAAGGGGTAGGATTCTTGCTGTTTAATGTCAGTTATATTTTAGGACAGGTATTAATTAGTTGTACACTTGTGTGTTTTAATATCCACAACTGGCTGGAGGAAAAAAAAGATAAAATTAACAAAAAATAAATAAATTAACCCTCTCTTTAAAGATCTGAATGAGAGCAAAATTCACAGTGTGGGCCAGTTTAGTTGAGGCAGCACAGAGCCAGCGCTGTGAACAGGTGAAGGGCTTTGACTGTGAGACTGTGGAAATATACGCTTTGTTTTACTCTTAGTCTTTTTCAGACTAAGTTCAAGTCGAAGGAAAAGAGCTGATCACAAGGCTGCTAGACAGTATAGCAACATGCAACATACAGTGCATATGAGATTTTTGTGACTAATTCTTATCTTTATTTTAAATTTGTGATTTACAAACAAATGGAGTTTTGAATTGAATTATAGCCTATAGGCCTACACCCAAATCTCATATGGACTATGACTAAAGTGCAAAGTGTCCAGCTGGTTCTGTCAGAACAAGGAGGGAACCACCAAACCTGCTGCAAACTGTGGCCAGTCAATCCCAGTGTAGTGTCCAGAGAGGGCACCCCTCTGCCCCCTTGAGCCAAAGAGGCAGTAAGGCGTTCTGGTGATCAGTACTCGTAAGGAGTAAGCAAAGCGCAGACAGTGTATATCCACAATCTCATAGCCAGATCCCTTCACCTGTCCACAGCCCTGGTTCTGCGCTGCAACTGATACTCTGGCCCACACACTGATGAGCTTCACTGGGCATTTTTTATGTCCAAGTGTCCAAACTATTTCTTATTTAGGGCACAATTTAGGGATAAGTCATTTTTTAGTGGTTTTTGAATGTGTAGTGAGTGAAAAACTAGTGCACCCACAGTGCATCTTGAAAAGTCATATGTAGAGATGATGATCTGAACACTGTTTTTGTGATCAAGACCATCTCCCATCCAGAAGCCATATTCAATTTGATGATACTGGCTTGAAACATTGGGATTTTATCCTAGGCAATGTTTACTAGCTAATGTCATTATGGGTCATTATGCCCCTATAGTGTAATGGCTGCCTCACCTTCAGCATTGTTAAGGGCCTGATTAGCATTTGATTGACTCACTGAGCTTCTGTAAACAGCTGATAAATTATATTGAACTCCACTATTTCTGCTATAAGAGGGATTCTCTTTCTTCACATAAAGAGCTTCCTTTACTCCCATTGCATTATGTGTTTGTGTTGGTGTTGTTGGTGTGTGTTGTCCTTGGGATGAACCCGTTTCTGTCATTCATATGCTCTGTGAAGGCTTCCAGTTATTGTTTTTTGATCTTCAAGAAAGTATCACCAACATGTGGCTAGGAGATGTGCTTGGGAATTAAGTCAGTGCTTTCTTCAAAAACACTTCTATGTACCAGTTGGCTACTATGCATGTAAATGGGAAGTCCGTGGCACAGCCGTGAATCTGCCTGCAAAAGTTTCTTCTAAGCTAAAAGTAAGTTGTGTGAGACACATGTCCAGCAAATTAGAGATGTGGTCAGGTGTTTGGAGATGTTTCACTTCGTCCACAAAATCCTGTGTATTCTCCACGAGCTGTTACCCACCAGAGAAGCTAGGATTGTTTTCAGATGTTTGGCTAAGTTGTATGTGATGAAGCCTGTGCTGAAGGCGATAGGTACGTTCTCCTTTTTTGGTTTGCCAATAGATGCATGGAATGGCTTCCCCTGGGTGTTGTCTATACTACTAGTCTATGACCTTCTTCTTGCATCCCTCTCCAGAGGTTCATTTTTACTCAGTTAACATCTTGCGACAGAAAATGGTTCAGCTCAAGGACAAGACACTAACACGAAATGGTGAAAGCATTGTTCAGATGACCAGCAGATCTCCAGACATAGACAGTGATGAATGTTTTTCAAGTGTGTTCCAGAGCACCAGGAGCAGAGCCAGGCTGTGGACAGGTGAAGTACTCTTTTTTCAGACTAAGTTATCTGAGGTAGAGCACTGATCACCAGGCTGCTAGACAGAATGCTGTACTGCCACTCTGACTTAGGTGGACTGTGTGCCCTCCCCAAACCCTACACTGGGATTGGCTGGCTGCAGAGAGTGGGTTTGGTGCTTCACTCCCAGCTCGGACACTAACGTCTGGACACTTTGCACTATATGAGATCTGGGGGTAGGCCTATAGGCTATACAGTAATTATTTTATTACAACATTCCTTTACATACCTTACATTATTTACAAACAAATGGACTGGTTTAGTGATGAGTCCATCGTGGAAGCCACAATATGGTGTTTCACTGTCTACTCAAGGCTACAGGAGCGCCCCGCAGAAATGTTGGATGCTGATGCTTGATATGGATGTACACCACAAGCTTGAACCCAGTCCCATGAGATCTTCCCTGCCGTATGTGGAATGGAGCCAGTAGCCGTTACATCATGAATGTAAAATAAAGACAAATTATCCAACCAAATCCTATATGCACCATTGTCTGTATGTTGCTTATTGTTCTATCTAGCAGCCTTGTGTTCAGCGCACTACCTCAGACAACTTCCGTTTTCAGACAAGGTATGAAAAAGGAGTAAACAAAGCACAGATGGAGTATATATCCACAATTTCACAGTCAGAACCCTTCGTCTGCACCGCACCCACCGATCTGGTCCAACTCATGTTAAGCTTTGCTGGGCACTCATGAGGAAAACATGGATAAGTAACAAATCATTTGGGTTTGGCTCTGTCAGCTCCGGTGCTCTCACTCACAGATGCCCCATCTTCAAAGAAGGGGCATCTGATGTGGTAACCTACTGAACAATCAGTGGTAATTATGGTTAAGGATGGGCCGATTTGGATTTTTTGAGCTACCGTACCATACCACTTTCTTCTGTTTTATCCGAGGCCAGGTTGCGGAGGCAGCAGTCTGAGCAGGGAGGCCCAAACTTCCCTTTCCACACACACCTCCTCCAGCTCTTTTGGGAGGATCCCGAGGTGTTCCCAGGCCAGCCGAGAGACATAGTCCCTCCATCGTGTTCTGAGTCTTCTCCGAGGTCTCCTCCTAGTGGGACGTGCCCAGAACACCTCTCCAGGGAGGCATCCAGGGAGGCATCCGGAACAGATGCCCGAACCATCTCAGCTAGCTCCTCTCGACGTGGAGGAGCAGCAGCTCTACTCCGATGCTTCTCCCGTGTGACTGAGCTCTTCACCCTATCTTTAAAGGCAAATCTATGGAAGTTCTCATGAATGGAAGATGCAACAACAGAAAGTTCTCCAGTGAATCCCTCAAGTACTTTTTTCAGTTCCAGTTATAAAGGTGCATTAAGTAACTTTTCTGGTGGAAGGTCTGCTATCTGCTGAATGTTGCACAGTATGAAATATATATAGATGGCATTAAACTGGCCTATCTCCATGGACACAAGCAGATGACATCACCAGGCTGATACAAGTCAGATGTGTGGAGAGGCGATTGCAAGAATGCATGTTTTAGACAAGCAAGTGATGGACCCGCTCCCAGAAGAGAAAAGTTACACAGTGCACCTTTAAATAAAAGTGGGGTAACTAACACTCAGTGACTTTTTTCTTTTTTTTTTTTTTTTACAGATGTATCCAGTAATCTTGTCCATGAGAGTCCCATTCCAACGGTTGGCATGGTAACCATTCAGTCCAATCACAAAGTCATCACAAAAATATAATGTTGACCCTATTTAAATATATGATATCTTTTTCTCTTAAAATATTTTATGTTAAATGAATGTGTACACAGATTAAGATGAATATTTGCTTTGGATTCACATAAAATAAATACATGAAAAAGGTTGACATTCTTTATTTTAAATAACATTTCAGTTTTTTGGACTGTAAAAAATCACAATTGAAAGTTTTTCATGTCTTTTTAGAGAACTTGAAGTCACCTGTTCTGAGTCAGATCCAAAGTGCCAAAAGCAGTTAACATCACCAGGCTATGTTACAGGTCAGATCTTTGGGGCAAAAGGTGATGCAGCTGACTGCAAGGATGCACGTTTTTCAACTAAAACTCAACTTTGTTTTTACAGATATCTTCACTTCACAAGAGTTCCATTCCCGCCATCACTATGGAAACACGGCTCAATCCAATCACAGAAACTTCACAGAAAATGTCATGAGGATCCTATTTAAACATATGAAACTTATCTCCATGGAAAGAAACAGACACCAGGCTGAGCAAGAGAAACGCTTTCAAATGTATAAAGAATAAGTTTAACGCTATACTGTGGAATATTCCTAGCAAAGTAATGGCACCTCCATGTAGACAAGAAAGTGATGGACCCCTACCAAAAAGTTCTATAGTTCTCCTTTAAACAGAAGTGGGGTAACTAACACTCAGTGACCATGTTTTACCATTCCGGTCATCACCATGGTAACACACCTCACTGAGGAAGTGAAGAGGTGAGCGGGAAGAGGCTAGAGAAAGTGAGGAGGAGAGTGGGATGAGACTAGAGGAAGTGAGGAGAGCGGGAGGACACTGGAGAAAGTGGGGAGGAGAGCGGGAAGAGACTAGAGGAAATGGAGAGGAGAGCGGAAAGAGACTAGAGGAAGTGGAGAGGAAAGCAAGAAGACTAGTGGAAGTGAGGAGGAGAGTGGGCGGACACTAGAGGAAGTGGAGAGGAGAGCGGGAAGAGATTAGAGGAAGTGAAGAGGAGAATGGGAAGAGACTAGTGGAAGTGAGGAGGAGAACGGGAGGAGACTATAGAAAGTGAGGAGGAGAGCGGGAGGAGACAAGTGGAAATGAGGAGGAAAGTGGAAGGAGACTAGAGGAAGTGGAGAGGAGAGCAGGAGACTAGAGGAAGAGGAGAGCGGGAGGAGACTAGAGGAAGAGGAGAGCGGGAGTAGACTAGAGGGAGTGGAGAGCGGGAGGAGACTAGAGGAAGTGGAGAGGAGACCAGGAGGAGACTAGAGAAAGAGAAGAGCGGTAGGAGACTAGAGAAAGAGCGGGAGGAGACTAGAGAAAGAGGAGAGCAGGAGGAGATTAGAGGAAGTGAGGAGAAGAGCGGGAGGAGACTAATGGAAGTGAGGAGGATAGTGGGAGGAGACTAGAGGAAGTAAGGAGGAGAGCAGGAGGACACAAGAGGAAGTGAAGAGGAGAGCAGGAAGAGACTAGAGGAAGTGGAGAGAAGAGCGGGAGGAGACTAGAGGAAGTGAAGAAGAGAGCAGGAGGAGACAAGAGGAAGAGGAGAGCGGGAGGAGACTAGAGGAAGTGAAGAAGAGAGTGGGAGGAGACTAGAGGAAGAGAGGAGGAGAGTGGGAAGAGACTAGTAATCTCATCTGCAAATGTGGAAAGATGTCACCATGGCAACAGTCACTCAGAGGACACTTTTTGACAGACACGTGTGAGGCTTTTGGTCAAGGTGCTGGAGACAACTGTATGAAAAACTGATTGAAAACATTTCGCAACAGCTACAGTTTAGCACACAAGTGTCTGCATATGAGCTGATATGATAATGTTCATTGTCCTAGTAAATAAATACCAGATAATGAATGCAAATGAAATGGTTTGGATTCCCACGAGGCACCAGGGCCGTGATTAGCTCTGCACACGATGAACAATAAAGCAGCCTCCTGGTGAGATGAAATATCATTATGAGTACACTTTATAATATATGATGCCATCGCCCTCTGTTGGTTAGTCACAGTAGTGCAGATGTATTAGATTTGATAATTAGACCTATTGTATTTTTACTCTGTTGGTAGCCCTGAGCTTCTTCTTCCGTTTAGTTTGAGCACAGTAGACATGTTCCTTCAGAGGACTCACAGCTCCAATACTAGGTTGTACTGGTCAGTATTTCTTTTATTCTGTTTATATTAGGGCCACACGTTCATTAACATACAGGCCTACTGTATATAGTTTCAACACTTGCAATATTCATGTGGCCAAACGTAGCCTCTATGGTCTTCAGTCTTATTGGGCTTTACTCTATATGCTTTTTGAAGTTGTAAATTCAGCTAGGCTCCTCCAACAGTGCCCAAAGTGGCACTGGCCACAAACCAGCTGCTATATCTGTAGGTGGTTTCTACATGTTATATTTTCCCTTTTGATAGAATTTTGGCATCCCTAATAGCCTCTAGCACCCATTGAGTTTTTATAAAAGTCCCCATGTTTTGCGTTACTCTTTACTCTCATTTCTAAAAGCACAGCCACAGTATTACGTGTTTTAGTTAGCTGACATCTGAAAACGTGTGTGTGTGTGTGTGTGTGTGTGTGTGTGTGTGTGTGTGTGTGTGTGTGTGTGTGTGTGTGTGTGTGTGTGTCAGAATAAGTCTGATGAGGTGACTGCTTTACCACCACTGGATGGCACAGACTGACCAAAGTTTTGAGCTCAATATGCAGGATTATTGTGTAATAAAACAAAACACAATTTCTAATTTGGCTCATACCCTATAGCAGTGTCTCAAACTGTGGTACATACCTCTGGTGGTATGTGGGGCACTCTGCGGTTTAAGTATTACTTTTATTTAGAGTCATATTTCTACATTTTAAATAAAGTTTGTGTCCTTCTTGGGATAATCATTATTTAGAACCAGTTTAGCTACGGTTTGGTTTCATTTTAGACATTAATTTAATATTAACATAGTTCGGGTTTGAGCTGGTGGTATTCAGAAAGTCAAGTAACATCTTAGGTGGTAATTTGTGTAAAAGTTTGAGAAGCACGGCTCTATAGTATGGAAAAAAGACAGTATAACATAATCTACTAAACACGGGTTTAGGTTGGTAAATCTGATATAAGACCCAGTTGTTGACACAGTGACATGGAAGACACTCAGTCCATTTTGTCATCTTTAATAACACATTCATATCTATGCTCTGTTTGTTTACAAGGAGTTTAAAACAAGTGTTGATGAGGACTAAAAGAAACAGGCTGGCAGAGGGTGAAAGTCCATATACTGTAAGACCCAGAGCGCCACCTGCTGGAGGAAGGGACCAGGGCACTTCTCTTTCAAAACTACTGTATGATGATTTTGATATGAGTTAGAAGACCCCAAAAATGTGAACCCCCAGTTGCTCCTGGTAATGCAACATCACGAGAATAAACAACTACACACTAAATTCATTACACAACTGTATAATGCGGTCTTTTATTAGTATTATCTATTCTTAGTTTTTTTTTTTTTTTTTTTTTTTTTGCAAACTAGGTAAATTTGCAGCTTTCAGGTCAAAAACATCTAAATTTATGTGTGTCCTGCCTTCATTGGCATCTGCAATTTCAAGTACTGTGTGACATGACAGAGGACTGCAGGTGTTTCTGATTACAAACACCTGGCTGCAGGGTCGGAGTTTTAAGTGTGGATATTGTTAGACCAATCACATTGTTCTTTATAACCCCCAGACCTCTCATCTCACATTAGTCCAGGTACTGCCCAGTGTAGTAGCCCTAGTTGAACTGTAGCTCCATTTGTGGGCAGAGTTTATGTGTTTAGATGCAATCAAATTAACTACAAGCATCATTGCAAGAGGGTTTGGTGCAGGTAGAATGGTAGAAGGTTTGGATTATTCAATTATAAGTAAAAAATTAAAATGCATTGTTGTTTCCTCCATATTTTAGATCAGAATTATTACTTCTGTATATTATTTTGAATGGTGAGAATAGCCCAGCTGTCCTCTCCACAGGTGGCGCGCAGTCCGCTACAACAACAGGTCCTTTTTTCATTTTTTTCAAACAACAGAACAGAAGAAGTGAAAACATAGCATTATCAGTGTAGGAGGTCCTTGCTCTAAGCTTTTTTCACCGAGAAAAAGAAAAAACGCTAAATGCACCCAAACACAAGAGTTACAATCTGCTGTCAGAAGAGAGACATAATGATAAGATTATTTTTGAGGTTAAACATAAGCTTTATGACACGAACAAAAAAATGCAAATTGAATAAAGAATCTCTGATGTTGGGTTTCGATAAGATAGTTAAAAGACAGGTGCTAAGCGTATGACTCCCCAAAATCAGCTTCCATTTTTATAATCCTTTAAAATCAAAGTCAACTAAAATTGGAGAAAGTAAAACAAAAATCTTTGGAAGAATTCCTTCAATAGACTATCCACTACAGTATATGGAGATGCCACTACCCAGTTATTCATTTTTACCTAAATTATTATTTCGAGCAACTTTTTTTTTTTGTCGTTTTGTGTCCTTTTTCGAAAACAAACAAAAAAATCCATTTATCTATTTTTTTTACTAAGAGGTAGATCAACGAAACAATTACATGGTTACAGGTGTGGTGATATCGCAAAGTGGGGAGCGGAGTGGAAAATTTGAGGCAGCGCTGGTAACTTGGAATTTGGGAACCTGAAGGCTGGGAAAACCTGGTTTGAACACCTGGACCAATCAGATTGCTCAAATACTGCCGCTTTTTTGATAAGCCACGCCCCTTCGCTCCACATCTTCCAACAATGTGTCCATATAAGCTTATTTTTTTGTTTTTTATCGTTTATTTTTACAGTCTCATCTCAAAAGTTGGAGAAGTAAATTGTATCCCCGTAACTGAAAAATAAATTATAAAGTCGCATAATTTCAACTGGAACTGTCCGTCCTTGCGTTCACGTCTGTCCAGCTGTGACAGATGCACTTGTTAACAGAATGTTGCCTAGTGTCTAACAATCTTCTTGCTGAGTTTGCGTTGTTTTTTTTTGTTTTGTTTTGTTTTTTTGAGGTAGCGTTCCTAGTTATGTGTCGAGAGGTTGTTTCGTCGCGTCCCTCTGCGTATCGGAGAGGGGACATGGGTACAAGACATGGAGGAGTTTGAAGAAAAGATCTCCCAACAGACCTCCGAGCCGCTGGTCTTGGAGCCTGGTGGACTACCCTTGGCTCAGTGGAGAAAGCATTGTCACACTTTGAAAAAATTTTGTAGCATCATGTCAGCAATTATACCACTGTCAAGCCTTTTAAAAGCATAGGTATCTACTATGTCCTCTTTTGTGTATGCTTATATCTAATACTCCTTCTGCTCTAAACCACGCAGTGCTTGGGGACTTAGATTTTGAATTCAAGTCATTTTCGTAAATGTGGGTATTCCTTTTTGCAGTGAATTGACAAAGTATGATAACAACATGCCTTAGTCCCTGTAATATGCAATGATTGTAACCCCCATCAGTCTGGAGTAGCTAAAGGGTGCTCTTACCATGTCACCTACATGTGGACATTCATCTCAGTCTCTTGTTCCTCCGTGCATTCCTTCTCTTTTTTAAGAATGTAGCTTGCATAGTACACCCAAACCCCATGGTGTTATTGGCTGAGAAGCAGAAGGCCAATAATATCACACATTATGTTATAGGGCGTCAACGGAGCAGAACAGTGACAGCCCACTACCTGGTTCCACAAGAAAATTTCTCATTATATTTTCTCATAGACTTTCTGAAAAAAAAAAAGTTTGAAACAGTTATTAAAATGCTTTGCCAAATTTTGAGTTTTTGGACTCATGATTATTTGTTGCTATATAGCTGGTTAGCCTCTGCAATGCCTTTGAACTTTTAATATTTGAATTCTGTGGGGAAAATTTATGGAAAATGTCTTTACAGAACCAGAGCAGACTTCAAAGATGGTGGCACTGCTGAGCTTCATAATCGTTGTGTAAAAAAAACATTCATATTGAGAATTACTGGATGCACAAAGCCAGTTAAATCCTTTACCCACTATTTGCCCTGTCTAGAAGCTATTACAAAAGGGTTTGGAAAGTGGTATAGTTGTGTCATGTTAGCGGCAGCCTCCTCCACGGGCTTATGGGCAGTGGCTCTCTTATAGACTGGGCTCTTCCAGAAGGCTGCTCGTGGCAGGAGTAAACGCGTGTGCCTCTCTCGTGTCAGAGGAGACAGAACGTGCACTCGCAGGGCTACTCTATGCTCCAACATGACCCCAGTGGTGATACTGCAGGTGAGATGTGCCTGCGTTTGGCACTGTCATGTACTGAGCTACTGTGTTGTGTAGTAGCTGTTACTGTGCATTTAAAGACAAATATAGTGAAATCCAAAGAGTCAAAGTGTCAAAAAATAAAAGAGTAGGTTGTTTAAAAAGGTCGTGTGAGCAAAACGAACACGATGGAGACCAGCGCAAGAGAGGGCGAGGGATCCTGACTATCCCGCCCACTCCACAAATTAAATTACTTTTCCGGTAAAGTTCAAACAAAAAATTCTTGCGTCTCTCCTGGAGGTCACTCTTACAGGAGCTTCATTCTGATATTGTCATCGGTTAGTGCAACAGTACGTCCCCAGATGTCACGTCCAAATAAAGCTTGCTGTATTGTCATAAACTCAATCCAACCAAAAAAAAGATAAATTATTAACAAAATCTGAATGGCTGCAGGCTGATTATGAATCCTATAATTGTGTGTCTTGGTGGACAGAGCTCTATGGTTTTCAAAGAGGTGAGAACCCACCATGACTTGGTTTAGTTCTCAGCTCTGGTCAAAATGGAAGCAGCAGACACAGTAAAATAGACCTTCCCTGTTCGACAGCATGCTACAGTGGCTGTCACCAAGCAGAGGTTACACAACGGTTGTCTGGCAGTGTCCGTAAATGGCTTGGTGTGATCTTTAGGGTCAGTGACCTTGTGAAGTAGAAAAAGTGGTCACTGTGGTCAGCTTATGTCTGTTCTTTTGTACAGGTCAAAATCTATTTTGTAGTGGCGTGTTGAATGTTTTAAACTCCCAATTTTGAGCATCCGTCCAATGGAATTAGACGGAGAGGCCATAGGTTCTCTTCCTACTTTTTTCTGCTTTTTTCACCCAAACCACATCTCCAGACTAAACGGAACATTTCAAACCAGTGAACAGAAACACAATCACACAGGTTGCCAATAGGGAGCTGAGGTGCGGCGGTCAGTGCACAGGGTAGATTCACATTCAGAGAGTCACTTGAGCTGTGTGCTGGCTCTGTCCCACACATTTGAGCCCTCTCATAATGTTTGGCATGTCATGATGATGTCATCACAATAAGGCAGGAGAGGAGGGTCCCTCAGGAGCCAGCAGAGCTGAGCTTGGAGACTCCAGGCCCATGAGGAGACATCCGTGTGCCCCTGTGGACCCCCCTCCACTCACCCCTGTCCCCATTGGTCCTATCGCAAACAGTCACACTTCAGGAAGACAGAGAGCCTGTTTTCTAAAAAAAGGCAAAATGGCACTTCCCCCATTTCCTCTCCACACTGAATCTCTGCTTTAAAAACAGCCTTTGTGTCATCCTGAGCACATTCATTCAGCACACAAAAAAACAGAAAAAAATATCAAAGCAACAAGACAATACCTAAAAAAAAAAAATAATTTTCTTCTTAAAAAAATAAAAAATATTCAGGTCTCAGCTCTTCTTTTTTCATCTTATATAAAATACCAGCAAGCAAAAAAAAAAAAGTTAGGAATACTGAGGTAACTTTACCCTGAGGTAGGTTTTCTTTTCATTTCTTTTCTAATCTGTTCTAATAACAGCAGAGCGTCCAGGCACAGACCCTGCCCCTCATACTTGGGCAGGGTCCGGAGGCTCCGCCCACAGGCCTTCGGCAGTTTGGGAGAGGGAATCAAAGAGCTGCTCCATTCGGTCTGATTTTACCTTCTCTGTGCTCAAGGCAAGGAGCTTTGGAAGACTTGGCCTTTGGTTCTCCATGCTGGGCCAGGACAGTTATGACAGTGAGGACCATAGAGCTCCTCGCGCTATGCTGTTGGCCAGCAGAAAAGTAATGAGCAGAAACAATGAGACACACTTTGTCTGCCTGTCATTGCAGGGCGTAGTGTAAAAGGTGTAGTTTCCCAACTCACTGCCTCCTACATTCACCAGAGGGGCCGGGCTAACTCACATATCATATATATATAATATATATAAAATATGCCGTTTAAGGTGCGGGCCGCTAGCCAGCTAGCATAGCTGGCTGTTTTCTACAAAGGTGTCTGAGCGTGAGCTGAGCCTCTGCATTAAAACTGCAGGACTAGCCGCGACCTCGGCGTGCCTTACTGTCTCCTGCTAGGCCTGGAGCCCCCAGCCTCTGCCCGCTGTAAACAACTACAGCTACATATGACGGCACAGGGCTGGGCAGCGTCCAGACACAGCATTTTTTTAACTTTTCATGAAGATTATATATTTACAACCTCATATTTTCATTATCTTCTAATCTCTCCACGACTCGGAGAGGTTTTTAAAGAGCAGTGTTAGCATCTCAGCCCCTCTTCTGTACTAACTGTGGTTCAGGCTGAAGAGTGGGCAGGACTATAGACCTGTTCCCACACTTCACCCCAAACCTGCTATAGCAGCTCCCTGCTCCCTCTCCCGCCTCGGTTTCACTGCATTCTATCAATAATAGCTCTGAATAAACATTTCTATACATATATCTCTATTTAAAAAACAGCCTTACATCTGAGGCTGAGTTCAGGTGGGTGGTGAGGTGATGGTAGGGCCTGGGCAGTGCCTGAGTCAGTGGACAGGTGTAAGGCTGCTTCCCTACACATACAGCAGAGCTGCCCAGAATCAGACCAACACAGCCCCTTGACAACCCTCCTCCGTCCTCCCTCCATCCTGAACCAGTCTCTTCTGGCCTGGCATCTGCTTGCTTTCTTTTTTTATTCATTTAATCTTTTTGATTTGAATCCTCTCCTCCCTCTCTTCTCTAGCTAATGGGCGTACTCCCTCTCTCTGTAGAACTCTCCCTATCTATTGCTGGGTCCGTGTGTTGCTCTCTTGTATCCGTTCGTCTGTCCGTCTATTCGTCCGTGTGTCTTGTCTGTCTGTCCATCAGGTGCTTCACTTTCTGCGTGGCTGGTGGTCCTGAGCCAGTGCCTGTGTGGGGCCCCCCATCTCAGTGAAGCCCTGGGGCTGGGGGCCAGGGCTCATGTTGCCTTTCTGGGACTGCTTCACCTGGGTTAGGATCTCCCGGATCTTTCTCTGGGCCAGCTGCACAGCACATGCAGTAGGGTTAGTATCTCAGCAACACACAACCAGTCCCACACAATACAATTAGTCAATCAAAGGCCACATTTTATTCAAAATGTATTACAATTAGCAAGTGACAAAGACTGAAATAATTTTCCTCTTCAGAGGGTAGGGGTATAAAATCCTTTGATTTCTAAAGGATAGGATTTGTTTGTTATTATATTATCAAGGTACAGTTCTTGCACGTTTTGAGACCAGCAAAAGCACAAGTGAGTGATAGCACTGAGAATGCACACCAATAATGCAGAGAGAAGAGTGGTGATTTCCTGATGCTAGTACCTGACTGGCAAAGAAGTGTCCGTTGATCTTGACAATGACCTGGTCATTTTCATCTGGAGTCTGTTCTCTGGGTACCACCACCTCAGCAGCAGTGAGATTCTGCAGCTCATTCACCTGAGAAACACAGTTACTTTACACAACTGTTCTAGAGATGCACTCAATTCTTAACTTTTAAGTTATAGTAGTTGTAGACCTACCGTTTTGCCTCCCTTTCCAATAACTCTGCCAGCAGCAGAGGCTGCCATCTTGATGTGAGTCTCCAGTTTGACTTCTTCTTTAGGGCCAAAGAAGTTTTCCTCTTTCAGTTTGCCATAGATCCGCCCCTGAGCCTATCACAGAGACACAAACACACAGGTAAATTATTGGTGAATACTCCACACATTCTCCCAACCATGACAGAAACCTAACCAGGACTCTCTCAGTGTGAGACAGAAATACAAAGCACTTGTACCTTGAACTGTGCCTCAGGAGGTCCCGTCACAATGACCTGTCGAACTTTAGACTCGGAGGATTCGGCTGGAGCAATCTGCTGGACAAAAACCTGCTAAGTACTTTTCAGACAGCTGATGCTTGAGTAATAAAAGCAAGAGGAGGTTCAGACCTTGATGGAGGCCCCAGCAAAGCGGCTCAACTGTTTGATGTGTTGGCCTTTCTTCCCAATGATGGCTCCCACAGCCTGGGCTGGGATGTACACATGCACAGTCTCCTGCTCTGGAGCCTGGGGGCACATATGACTACATTATAACTTGTTTGTCCTCCTCAGACATAACTTTAAATCCATCCAGAGATGGAATTGTGAATTAAAATGTGACAAGAATAAAATGTTCTCAATAAGTGAATCAAGTAAATGTTAAAACTCTAAAGTAGAAGGTGGACAATTTCTAAGTAGGAGTAAATGAGCCCAAGTGAGCCATATGATGCCAACAAACTCACCCCAAAGCCATAGAGAGCCCCTCCACAAGAGTTGCCTGGGGGAGGTGGAGGCAGGCCGCCAGAGGATGGGAACAGGCCCAGAGCCCCCAGGTTGAGGCCTGGGATAAGGTGGGTCTGTTGCTGTGCAGAAGATACAAATGTAAATCTTGTGCTCAGAGAGCAGAGACTAAAGTCACGTCCTGTGTTTGTGAGTCTCACGTTCATAGCAGCCACATCGTTCTCATACGCCTCCCGCAGCTTCTTGGAGATCTCCTCTTCAGCCTTACAGGAGGCCTCCACGGTGCCAAGCACCATGATGGTCCTCTCAGGGTTATACATTGTCAGGTCTTGTAAGCTGCAAATAGCAACGGAGATATGAGTGTGGAACAACAACATTCCATTGATCAGATCAGTCCTGTGTGGGGCTGAATGTGGAATCACGCATTAGCTACATAGAAGTAACTGCTTAAAATTGAGATTCTTTATTCTTTCTTTTAAAGTATTTCAGTTTCAGTATCATGACTAATATTATGAAGATAATTGCTTCTTATGTTGGAATCTGTGGAACTCAAAAACCTCAGACACTGTATAACTGGTATATTAGATTGCTCACTGAGGCTCACCTCTGTGGAACAGTTCTTGGATGGGTTTTAGCAGACAAAACATCACTAAAACTCATTCACTCTAAATTCCAAAAGCACCCGTGCTATAACACAGCAGCCATTTGACATAATCTACCCCTGGCACAATAGCCGCAGGAACACACTAGCACCAGTAACCTCAGCCCCATTGTAGTGTGTGGTGTAAAGATGACTGTCTACAGCCCTGTGGTACATGACTGTCTACAGCTCTGTGGTACATGACTGTCTATAGCTCTGTGGTACATGACTGTCTACAGCTCTGTGGTACATGACTGTCTACAGCTCTGTGGTACATGACTGTCTATAGCTCTGTGGTACATGACTGTCTATAGCTCTGTGATACATGACTGTCTACAGCTCTGTGGTACATGACTGTCTACAGCTCTGTGGTACATGACTGTCTACAGCTCTGTGGTACATGACTGTCTACAGCTCTGTGGTACATGACTGTCTATAGCTCTGTGGTACATGACTGTCTATAGCTCTGTGATACATGACTGTCTACAGCTCTGTGGTACATGACTGTCTACAGCTCTGTGGTACATGAGCAGCCTTACGAGGAGATAGTAATCTTGGTGTCTGTGTCTTGTTCCACTTTCTTCAGGTTGCGTCCCTCTTTGCCGATCAGACGTCCCACAAAGTTGTTGTGAGCCAGGATTTTGAGAGGGACCTCGTCAGCACTGCAGTAGGAGCAGAGGGTGATCACACACAGGTGGACACATAAATGTCTCGTGTTAGATTAGATAGAGAGGGAGTAACGTACGTCTTGGTGTCCTTGGCCTCCTGGTGCATGATTTCCAGGATCATGCGACAGGCGGCGGAGCATCCCTCTGGGGTGGAGTGGATACTGATGGGCTTCTCAGCAGCTCCTGCATTCTCTTTGCGATGGACATCAATCCTGAGGGCACAGTAGACAGTCACAACTTGAACTTCAGGGTCAGTTAGTGACACTATGATGTGATGATTATAGACAGATAATAATTTTGTGCATTTAGTTGAAATTTGACAATCATAAAATCAGTGATGTAAAATAAATTAAATGAACTGAGTAATGTAGTACCAGTTCCTTTTTCCACAGTTAATAGCCACAGCCTGGTGTAAGATAAGGATGAAAGCATCTACTGTGTGTCACTCACTTGCTCTGTGTCTGCTTGGTGATGTTACGGATGGTGGCCCCCTCTTTGCCGATGATAGCCCCCACATACTGGGTTGGCACCAGCAGCCTCAGGGGGAAGTCGGGGTGGGGTTTGCCAGGAGCACCATGGGTTGGTGAGCCACTGCGCGGTCCTCCCCGGGGTCCATACCCAGCCCTGCGGCCATTATCGGGGCCCCTCTGCCCGTCCAGATCACATGTTTCATCAGGGATGTAGGACACGTGCAGGGCATTGTTCTCAAACTGGTATCCATTTAGCTTCTGGATGGCTCTAGCAGATCAGAATAACATATGATCACATGTCAGATTTTAGCTGCTGTTGGAAAAACCTGAGGAACTGTGATAGAGTTAGAGATTTAGTCAACTAAAGGAATTCTTGGTGGCAAAAGCTCTCAAAACTATTACGTATCTCTATGTATCTGACCCAAACTGCACTCACAAGACTACACCTGCATGGGAATTCATGCAAAAACAACAAAACACTGTTATTTGATCTCTCTCTCTATCTATCTATCCATCTATCTGTCTATCTATATATCTATCTATATATCTATCTGTATATATATATATATATATATATATATATATATATATATATATATATATATATATATATATATATATATATATATATATCCTGCTGCTCACCCTTCGCGGGTGGTCTTATCCCCTCTTTTTCAGGGTTCTGCGCAGCATCTTTTGCTGTTCCTAGTTTTCTGGACTGAGAGATGTCTGATATTTTTCCTGGGATCTGCTGTAGCCACTCCTCCAGTTTGGGGGTCCGAGTGCCCGATGACCCGATGACCACTGATGTCTTCACCTTCCAGGCCTTCTCTCCAACTCTTCTTTGAGCCCCTGGTATTTCTTTAGTTTCTCATGTTCCTTTTTCCTGATGTTCCCATCGCTTGGTACTGCGATGTCCCACCACAACGGCTTTGCTCTGTTGTTTATCCACCACCACTATGTCCGGTTGGTTCGCCATCACCATTCTGTCAGTCTGTATCTGGAGGTCCCACAGGATCTTGGCTCGATCATTCTCCACAACCTTTGGAGGTGTTTCCCACCTTGACCTGGGGGTTTCCAGTCCGTACTCTGTACAGATGTTTGGTTGGTTTGGCCTGGTTATGCCGCTTCATGTATGCTTTTCCCTGCCAGCATCTTACACCCTGCAGTTATGTGCTGGATTGTCTCAGGGGCCTCTTTGCACAGCCTACACCTTGGGTCTTGTCTGGTGTGGTAGATCTGGGCCCCTATCGCTCTTGTGCTCAAGCCCTGCTCCTGTGCAGCCAGGATGAGTGCCTCTGTGCTGTTCTTCAGTCCAGCTTTCTCAAGCCATTGGTAGGATTTCTTGATATCAGCCACTTCAGTTACGTTTTGCTTGTCCTTCCATGATGGTTCCTCCAGCTCTTCTTCCTCTGCACTCCACTGTCTGAGACATTCGCTGAGCACGACATCTGTTGGGGCCTTGTCCTGGATGTACTTGTGGATCTTGGATGTTTCATCCTGGACGGCTCGCGTACAGTCTCAGGGTGCTGGATTTGGGATGGAACCCACCATGCATGGTCAGGAGCTTTCGTGTCTTAACATCTGTGGTCTGTATCTCCTCCTTTGGCCAGCTTATGATTCCTGCTGGGTATCTGATTACTGGCAGGGCGTAGCTTTTATTGCCTGGGTTTTGTTCTTGCCATTGAGCTGACTCCTTAAGACTTGCCTTACTCGTCTGAGGTATTTGGCCGTGGCTGCTTTCCTTGTTTTTTCTCTTCAAGGTTGCCATTTGCTTGTGGGATACCAAGGTACTTGTACCTGTCCTCAATGTCTGCTATTGTTCCTTCTGGGAGTGAGACCCCTTCTGTGTGGACTATCTTTCCTCTCTTTGTCACAATCCGGCTATACATATGTATATGTATGTATATATATATATATATATATATATATAATATATATATATATATATATATATATATATATATATATATATATATATAATATATATATATGTATATGTATATATATAATGTATATATATGTGTATATATATATATGTGTGTGATATATATATCTATATGTGTGTGTATGTATATATATAGATATAGATAGATAGATAGATATATAGATATAGATATCTAGATATATATATAGATAGATAGATAGATAGATAGATAGATAGATAGATAGATAGATAGATATAGATATAGATATAGATAGATATAAACTTGTGACTCATGAGTTCAATCTGGATTTACACATAAAAATACCAAATCTTCAGTGAACTCATTCACTTCTCCTACCTGCTAACTTTAATCATTCCACTCAGATGAAACTAGAGCTGCTTGAGAGTATATTTGACATAATGGCCACTAGATGGCGCACAATGAGCATATAATTTGGATTTCTTAGGACCTCACATAGAATACTTCCATTCTTCTCATATCAGAAAAGTGTACAAAAACAGTGGAGCTTACTGTCGGGCATGGTCCCTGGAGGCGTAGGTGACATTGACCACTGCAGTCTCACTGTCTGTGTTCACTGTAGACACAACACAAACCTCTCACACATCATGTTCAACAAGGTACAAAACAGTTTCCAGTCGCTCACTCATTCTCAAAACAGTAACTTTTGATGCTACCCTCAAGTGACAAAAACGTTTTACTTTTTACTGACTCTAACTTGTAGATTTTAGTATGCACTTTTAAACACTGCCCCTACAACAAATCAATTCAATTGTTTAAAAAAGTTTTTAGTTTAGTTCATAGTGACAGGTTATATTTATAAGATGAAACCTGAAGCAATGATGTGAAAATGTGATGTCAAATGAAATGCGTAATGACTGTGTAAAGTACAGTTGGATGAGGTTGAGAGTGTACCTTGTTCACAATTCTCTACTGTTCCACACTGGGCCAAAAGACCATCCAGGACCTAACAACACAAGAGCAACAGTCAGACACATGGTTTGTACACATACAAACCATGTACAAAAAAACACATATATCATCGTGTGTGCTACAAAATCGTGTCCTTGAAGTGTCACTGTTGCTTAATTCTGGTCATGCTTTGGTGTTTTTGTTTCGTAGGGAGTATATGTTTATAAAAGATTCTTTTTGATAACCCACATGTGAATTAAACAAATTTAAAGTAAAGACCATTATTATTCATATAAAATGTCGACACTGTAAACAGCCTAAAATATATTCTGTGATTTTAATGGGGTTGTTTTAACACAAAAAAGCACATTTATGTTTATAGACAAGTTTTTTATTTGTTTTTAAGGTTATATATTTGCCAATAGAAAAAACAATCAATTTCTCATAAATACTGAATTTATCTGAAAACTATATGAAACAAGTTGCTACTGACAAATGCTTCATCAGATTTAGTTTCACACTTTCAAACTGCATTGAACAGGAATAAGTTTCAACATGTCTCCATAATAAAGCTGTTGTAAAAGCTTTGAAACACATGTTTGTTGTATTTCAAAGCCTCCATGGGGTCTTTTTATGTAAATATGATGTGAAGTGTAGGGCAGAACAAATATAGAAATACAGTGTTAGTTGCATGTAGTTTTGACATGGTTAAATAGTTTTTAATTATAGTTTTTGTATATTTTTTCACTCAGAAAAAACTATGAGAGGACTGATATTGACTGCTTAAAGGATCTTTCAGAAATCTGTGTGTAAGTCTCAAGTACAGTTTTGGCCCGTAGTACGTTTTGTCACTGCCAGAGAGACAGTATTTCATCATCTAAAATAATTGTAGATTTGCTAATTCCAACTTTTTGAGCCCCCCCGCCCCCCCAGTGTAGCGCAGACACGTCGCCCCCATGTGGACTGTGGAGGATTACCACAGACTTGGCACTGGACCAAATGGCACCAAGCCCTACACCAGGCCCGTCTGTCTGCTCCTCTCTACCCGATGGAGGGCCGTGCTGTGCCACCACACCCTCAGCACATACACACAACTATTCTACCCAGATCATCATTACAAAATGGTCTTTAAGGAGAGGGGGATAATCACAAAAATACAATGTCAGTGTTTCTTGGACTGCTTGGATAATCATAATCAAATCATATTGCAATCCATCAGAAATATGACAAAACATATAAATATCTTGGTTGAGGTTCTATTAACACACAAAAAGTCTGTAAAATTCACCAGAGAAGTACTGAAATATCACCTTATACTTTTGATTAGATTACAGAGAAACTTTCTGTTCTTTTAATTTGTATTGATTAACTTTTTGAATGTTTTCTTTTTAATACAATATACTCCTCCTCCGGACATACATTTAAAATAACATATTTGATATTATGTAGATGATGCATTGCACACTTTTACTTTCAATCACAAATGTAGCCAAAATCTTTAAAAAAGTAGATGCAAAGTTGTAGCAAACAGTACAACATTTTAGAAACTTGCAGAAACATAGCTTTATCAGATTTTATTTTCCCTAAAATGTGCAGTTTTAGTACTTATAATGGTTTACATTTTAACTTCATTGCTGTAGGCACTAAAATGATAAATTGTAAAAGTAGTGTATGAGTGAACTAATCTAGTTTTAATACTATTAAAATATGAGGTGATTGTGAGTATCCTGTACAGCACTAGTAAAGATCATCTACTTCAGCTCTTTGTAAAACATAAAAATCAGTCTTCTATATGAGACATCAATAAACCAACTCCACAAATATATAATCATAATAACAACAATATTAAACAAAGCTAAAATATTATGTTTATGCATGTGTGCACATTTCATAAAGCAAAAGCTATAATAAATAAATATTCCCTGGTTTTACTCTGAAACAGCAATATATTAATTAATAATAACAGACCTCATAATTGTCATGTCAATGTCACAAATCACACTACTAATACTGGAGAATTTTATGCAATTATTAATGAAGTTAACGAACTCACTTGCAAAAAAATATTTAAAAATAAAAATCACTCGATGCTTGTAATTTACCAGACAACTTTTGGTGTAATCCAAATAGAATTTCATCCTCCTTTGATGAACTCTATTTTTCATTGATAATATGCTAACAAAAAGAAAGCTACCTGTGTATGTAGATAAATGCTCATCTCAAGGTCGAGTCCAGTTGAATGACTCAATAGAAGAATGATTAGATCCAGATACGTTTTAAGAAGCCTGAGAAATTGTCTGGGCCTTTTTATGGAGAAGAACCATTGTATAAATTTTTATAAAAGTGTCTGGACAAGAGCTGACAGGAGAAATCTCACTCACATAGGATAAGTATGGTTTCATCAAGGCCTTTTACTATGACACTCTCTCACCTCTTTCTACAGATTAAGCTAACAACTCAGAAAATAGTGTAAAATAAAAAATAGATAGAAGAATTTAATGTGCACACTTAACTTTTCATTTTACATTTTCACACTGTCATAAGTACATGGCCAAGATATATGTCTAATAATGTGACTGGAACAATAAATTAATTGATAAAAAGGTTAGATTTTCTAACCGTGCATCATGAGCAGTCATTAATATATGACTGCTCATGATGCACACAACACACTGCTCCTGGTGAAACAAAAGTGTAGTATCTATATTGTTTAAGACAAGTTCATTAGTGCATGTCTGTTCATACCATGGTTCACAAACAGGAATCTTTACAATATAACATAGTACAACATTGTCAATATGCACAGTGAAAGGGCAAATTTGTTACTTTTTAGAGCACAAAATCACATATATATATATATATATATATATATATATATATATATATATATATATATATATATATATATATATATATATATATATATATATATATATATATATATATATATTTGTTATTCGTGCAGCCCTAATTATACATTTAAATATACATTGTCTAAGATACAATATTTAATTAAACATAATCTGAATCTAATGCGTGGTGTAAAAAAAGTCACCATACTCAAAGGTAATTAAGTGATATTAATGCACTTTAGGTTTATACGCTTTCTGAGAAACACCTCCACCATGACAGATATTTAAGTGGACATAAAGTATTATGCAATAGTAACTTTAATGAGCTTTTATCATGTAATAGTTAACCATATCATAAGCTCACTCTGTAATTCTGTTTTGTCCTGTATTCATAATGATAAGTAACACTAAAATGTGATGACGGTTTAATCCTGATGACATGATCCTGCTCAAATTGTAGATTAGGATTTTAGAAAGAATCAGTTTATAAAATATGCAAAAGGACTGACCTCCCACCGGAGCTGAGGGGGAATGTTTCGAATCTGTAGCTTCCTGGTCCTGTGAAAATATAAGAAAAGGAATTTAACAACATAATAACCCAAGCCTGGTCAAAGTCTGACAGTAAATACAATTAAATACAATTTCAAAAAATAATTTGACACTAATTTTGACTGGTTTTACATATGACACTACATTTGCAATTTAGTTCACATTGTACATTTGAAAACACCACATTATGAAGTGCAAAACTAATACAAGAACCACATTCATTTCAAGTTAAAACTACAGGGTTAGCAGTTTTATGAAGAAGGGATATTATATTGTTTGTTAATTCTGTTTTTCTTTAGTTCAAACATACATATGCCATCGATTAGGCCAAAACTTTATTAATGTTGTCTACAATTTAGTAAAAAACTGCTATCCCTGTTTAGATCTGTACAAACATGTTCTGAAATGTATTTCTTGTATTAGTTTGTCAGTTCATATTTCAGTCTTTCTGTCAGTTCTTCTGGGTGCATTTAGAAGGTGAACTTCGAACAAAATCATATTATTAAAGCATAAATCTCAAATCTAATTGCTATCTTTGTTGGACAAATTGCAATTAGATATTTTTCCCAAATCATTCAGCCCCATTTACATGCACTCATTCCAGATAAAGTTTCAGCAAGTGGCACAATCTGTAGCTAAATAGCTTTTCTTGTGGGCTTTTAAGGAGTCATGCATCATAAAAATGTGTTTGCAAAAAGTTATAACGATTTATCCTTGTTGGGTTTGAAGTTTTTCTTAAATTGTTTATAAGGTGATGTAGGACTTGTTTTATTGACAAGAACCCTTGACCTTTGACCTGTTTTTGTAACTGCCACCACAGAAGTCCTTAAATCTCTTCTACCTCCGACTCTGAGAATTTTGATGATGTCTGGAATGGAAATGTGGCTGTGTGTTTTGCTTCTCTCCAGACCACACCCACGGAGTACCCACCCCCACGTCTCCATCCAACCTGCGGGAGGCTCCCTTGTGAATAGGCTTTTGTGTGCTGAGAATACCTGGCATCCACCCTCCAGAAAAACAGTGTGGCCTTTTGATCACCGAATCACTGATCGATGCTAAGTCTGCAGGCTACACCACAGCCCCATCCCATTCCAAAACACACCTTTACAGGCAGAACTCTGAGCCCCTCAATGCAAATGCCTTTCCACCTTATCAGCACATCATCTGCCCATTATCCGGCTCCTACACCCTCGTTCACCCCAACCCCCAACACGCCACCGCCGCTGAACTCGCGTGACCCGCACTGTTGACGCCTGTTGGCCTAGGGGGTGCTCCCCATTGGCTGAAACCATGGCAACAGGTCAGGAATGGGCGGGCTGTAAGGGCTATAAGATGGATGGATGGATAGACAAGTAGACAACAAAACAATCTGCTTGATTATCAAAGTTATGATTCAAAATTTGATCAAGATCTTTAGCATGTTCATCTAAAGAATGTGAACTACATTCAAAGACTGTAGTCAAGAGGTTGTATCTGGTGTTGACAAAGATAAAAGTAGTTTAAAAAAATGCTTTGTACGCTAAAATAAGTATGCATTTGTGGTAAAAACTATGATCATGTGAGATTAGTTTTTTTTTTTGGTTGTTATTTTCAGACAGAACAAAGTTAAGGAAGAAAACACGCACAAGAGTGAAAAGGAGTAAGCATGAAAGAACTGTGCTCCCTAAGGCGGAGGAGCTCCTGCTACAGAAGAAAAGGCTTTTCTAGGTGGGGTCAAAGGGTAGAGGCCGGAGCTCTTTAGGCCAGACACAGGGGCCATGGGAGCAAAGTGCCACCCAAAGCAGCAACATGTAGATAAACGACCAAAGACTGATAGTGACTCTGAAATAAGCACACCAATGTAGTCATGGCAACAAAAACTTTTTTGGAACTTACAATCAACAAACAAAAAGATATTAGAAAGCAAGCCCCTGAAACTAAAAATAAGTAAAAATACTCACAATCACTCTACATTTCTGAAGAGATATTTATGTAGCATTCCTGCATGACTGCTGTTGAGTGTTGGCACTACGGGCTAGAAATGAACCTCGGCTGACATACTATCATGGATGTATTAAAATAGCATGTACTATATATTCAAAAGCAAAAGCACACAGCAAGGAGCTTCTAATTCCACTTGGTGACCATACAATATGTGTCTTCTTCATTGTTTCATCTTCTGACAGACACATTTGCAGGATGATAATGTCGGCATAAGAATCTCCTAGCGTTTGGTGGACACCATACATTTGAATGATATAGGTGATTAGTTTGAACGGGTAGTGTGGCTTACATGTACATGATTTAAATTACCTTTTCTGTTCTAGCATGTGAAGTATTCTTTGACAAATGAATTCTACTGTACATACCACTGCACACAGGACTGGCTTCCTGCTCGCTTCAGCCCATGTCACCAATAAGAATAGATGTGCCATGGTTCAGCAACACAAGTGCTTATCGATAAAGCCTTTTATCCACAGTTTACGACGTCAAGCTTAGGGTACATCTGCCAGAGTCTCAAGTGACCTCAGCAACAAACAATGTGATAAACCACCGCACCACAAGAACAGGCTCAACAAATTAACAAAACCCACTCACTGAGTAAAGGGAGTTTTGCAGCCGGGCAGATACTTTCTCTGTTTAGGAAATCTAGAATACAGATTAAATTATCTTTTAAATAGTTGCTAATTATTTGATTTATAAAAAAAAACACACACATACAATGGCAACGGGCATTAACATTTCTTTTAAAGCTTTATTCAACTAAGGAAAACTAAAGACATGTCCTGCCAACCAATCAGTCAACTAAAAAAGGGGGGTGGCAAAAGCCTTCAACTATTACTATCTCTATGTATCTGGCCCAAACTGCACTCACAAACTACCCAGGAGTTCATGCAAAAACTATTTATACAGAATAAAGTAGAGAGAAACAATATATTTTTATAAAGATTAAATCATGGGTTTAATCTGCCTTTAGCATAAAAATAGAAAAAATCTTTTGCTAACTCACTCACAAAGGTCTCCTTTCTGTTGCTGTCCCATATAAATCTTTACAATCTAAATGAAATCATTAGTCAACTAATACAAATTTTGCTCGACTAAGACACCATCGAACGATTAATCGACTAAATGACTAATGTCTACAGCCCTATACATTTATTAATTTTATTTCTGATCAGAGCAGTTTGGTCTGCATTATACTCAAATCTGTCCGAAACAACATGGCACATACAGGCGATATATGTGCAGCCAGAATCACCATTACCTGCAATAAACTCTTGCTACTATGTCACCAAGAACCAGGAGCCAGCTACATGAGCAATGGAGTGCAGCGGGTTAATATTTTATAAAGCAATCTAGCTAGCATAAAATCACAAATTAATATTTTATTGCAATTGGTCAGGAGTGAGTAACAGCAACCAAACACCATCACCTTAACTCGCAGTTAACTCCTCTTCCCACCTGAAATCTAATATGTAATACCCAGCAAGTTCTCCAAGAGAAAAACTAGCATTTTGGTTCCAACACAAGTAGCTGAAATAGTGATTCAGATAAAAAGGAAAAAGCACAATATGTCAATTAAAATTAGAAAGGAAGTAAAAACATTTCTGATTGTTATTTTCCTTTTAGTGAATAGAAGACCATATTTACGCAGAAAATGAAGCGAGAGCAGCATGTCCCATTGACTGTTACTCTACACCTCTTCATCTTCTACACTCTCACTTCCGTTCTCCATCTCTCCCTGCCTCTGAGCTCAGGGTTTCCTTCACTCGGGCTGAAAAAAAGGCATGTAACACTGGACAGGAGCTTTAAATAGACAAGAGGAAGAGGAGGATGAAACTGATGGTTCCTGGGAAGGTATTTGAGTGGATGCAATAATGCGCCACACAGCTGACCCTAGTACAATGTGCTAGGCAATGTTGAAGAGCACGTCTGTTGCAGCCAGCCACATTCTGAGCTGAGCTGTTGCATCTCTGATCCATGAGCCTCCTGCAACCCACCCATCAGAGCACTGCTACTGCACACACAGCTCACTTGAGCCCTGTCACTAATTAGACTATATCAGCTTTAATTGTATATGCAATTCAACTGTCATGAAAACATTTAGTTGTGAATATACTGCAATAATAAGCATTTTCACATATCTAAAAGTTATATGTTAAAATAAAATATAATGCTGCCAGTAACACAAGCAAATGCAATAAATTTGTGCTGGGCGTTTTTTAAAACTTCACACAAGTAACCTTGACACTAACCAAGAGTATCCTAGTAGACTATAACATACAGCACAGTCTACAGAAGCGTGAATAGAGAAGTCATGGGTGACACACAGGTCTACAGCAGCACAGCTGTGAAACTACAACCAGCTCGTCCTCCTCTAAAACTTCCACATTTGAGCATTCTAAGCGCGCGCGGTGTGTGAGTGAGAGGGTGCCACAGAATGGGTCAAAGTTCAGGCACGGCTCTCCATTCTGACCCCGCCTCAGCTTTTGCGCAGGCCTCCATTTTGGATAGGCGCGGCTCCATTTTGAGAGCCTGTGGCGGACTCTGCTTCAGTGTTACGCAACAGTAGTTTCATGTTTTAAACATGACAGAGAGGACGTAACAACTTAACTACAATCACTAAATCACTGTAAAAGAGGGCGGCCGTGCCATGAGGTCCATCTGACCTATTATTCCATAGGCTACAGGCCTACGCGTCAGAGCATCATATACGTTACATTTACAGAATTTTCAGATAAATTCACCACAGCATGTAGTCCCAAAGTGCAACTGATCACAAACAATAATAGTTTAGATACTCCAGATGAAAGTCAACTGGTGGCTCCATGGCAGAGTGCTCACGCGGCTCCTGAGAGCGCGCACTCTCCCCCTCCTCCTCCTCCTCCTCTACGCTTGCCATTTTGGAGTACCTATGGGCCTTACAAATTCAACCAACGCCGGCGTCAAACAACGCAATATGATTAAACTCTTAAATGTGTTATTGGTCTCCGTGTTTCCTCTTGGCAAGCACAGTCCTGACCTGTGGCAGGCGATACACTGCTCTGAAGCGCACGCGTAAAATATGCGCGTGGCAAATGGTTTTGTTAAATAGATGAACACATTGGTTACTACTTGCAGCATCCAGTGTGCAGCGCTACCACGGCACGGATTACCTGTGCGTAAACCCTCATCTCCAGGAGACTAACGGGCAGGCTGTTCACTGTATTCCTTTAGAGTGATTTTTATTTCATTTAAAAGCGGGTCCTTGTGTTACACATGTGGCATTCAGCAGCAGCTTGATCATAAGACAACCCTAAAGAGTTACCCCCAAAACGCGTTTTCCTACACTGCGCACATACGCTTCACATGTGATAACCAGCGAGCGGCCATCTTGACCAGGCAACGCCCATTTACTACAATGAATGTGTGCAGTCACATGACGGGAGAGAATTCACCAGAACACAGCCACACAAGAGCCTGCAAGAGCCGAGGGGAGGCGCAGCCCACATGCGCCATTACATGAACATGGAGTATGTACATGGAGCACGTACATGGAGCATGTACAGCTACTGCTGGTCAACCAGTGAGCTCTGAGACGTGCCGCACTGCTACAATTATAATTCGCGCTACTTCATTTATCTCGGGGCTCAGTTTGTCAGTAAAATACACCATTAAATAAACACACAGGATAGTCTCGCAATTTGCATCATATAATGCACAGGAGATGCAGTTTACCTCAAAGCGGATGTGATACAGCAGGTATACTCTGTACAAATATGGGCCAGTCCTTACTCTGAGCTCAGAGCATAGAGAGGTCTGAGCTTGTTGCCTCTGGTATATGGAACATAATGATATGGTAAATGTCAAAAAAAGCAAACCACACTGACTCCAAATGATACAACATTGCAATGGGAATTGCCAGATTTCTGCTTACAGCACAATATGGAAAAATTATGTCATTATCCTATTGGGGGTAATATAATAGTTAATTTATATGTGTGAGTTTAAATGTTAACTATGCTATTACGAGACACACAATTTATTTAATAAAAAAAGAAACAGTTTTCATTAAAAATGAGGCCTACATGTGGCTGCACTAAAAATCAAAATATGAACATACTGTAAATACTTCCTGTCTATAATTTGAAACACATTTTTAGTAAAGTATTTGGTAGAACAATTTTCACTTCAAATTCTAACACTGAAAGAAATTATCTGCTGAATGAATGAATCTGTGTAAAAAAAAAAAAAATGTATACACCGTTAAAAGTTTTCTTCCATATGGTCTTAGGGGAAAAAACATGATACACTCACACAATACTTGTTTAATAATTGTGAATACAGACAGCAACAAATTATTATCTATATTTTCGTAAATCTGCATAGAATGTATACAACAAATGTTTGACAAATTTGCATTGTAAATTTACTAATATGTAATTAACATAGACATCTGATACTGAAAAAAGATCATGACAAGGAGACAATAATAATACATAAGGTAACACATTGAGTCTTTTCTTTGTGGTCATTTTAGCAGTATTGTGGTGTACACCTTATTTACAGTTTTCACAAAAAACTTTGAAAACATTCTATAAAACAACCAAAGGATGAGGTGCATGTGCATATAGAGTGAGTTTAAATGTGATCTATGGTTAAAGCCGGTGCACTTTCAGCTCTGAGTGAATGGAAAGTGGATGGGAGCCAGGCCTCCCCACACCCCCACTCGGACACAAAATGGGGAGCAGAGGAAGACAGGAGGAAGGGAGGAGAGTTCCTGCTTTGTCTAAATGACTGGATGTGCCTGTGTGCACACGCAGATGACGTCAGATCTCACTTTGTGTTGAATCGCCAAGGAGTGAGGCGGGGCCAATGTGGGCCAATCAGAAAACAGCAAGGAGAGGGGCCCGACTCTGAGCACACAGCTGCCTCGCCTCCTGGCACCTCCTCAGTGTGCTCCACTCTGAACAGCAGAGGGCTGACTCTGCCACTGCTCTCAACGTCAGCCTTGATGACTTACAAGAAAATGTCCATGCATTACATTTTCAAAACAGACACATGAACAGCTCTATACACTGACGAGAAACTGCAAACAAAGCAACACAGTCAGTGATTACATATTTACAGTACGGTGCTCATTATCAAACTGGATGAAATTAGGCCTAATAAATTATATTGCAACAAAATATCACAATCATATTTTGAAACTACTTCATGCAACTGAAGCAATAATGCTAAACTAAAAAATGAACCCAGCAAACTCCTGTCTGAAGAAAACAATAAAAAGATCAATCAAAGACTTAAAAAGTTACTAAATATAATTTATTAATTTTACATGTTAATTCATAACATCTTAAATTCTACTCAAATGTTAATGTGCCACAAAACATGAAAAAGTATACACAAAATAAATATTGAGCCCAAAAAGTGAGTTACTCTGACATGAACTGGTCTACAAACTAGTACCATGTATCAGGTCCAATCCCTTGGGCTAATTCACTTTTCACTGGGCACTGTTGATGCACAATGTCAGCACATCAAGTGTCACAAACCATGTCTACCTCTTTTGGATATTCAATAAATAGTGTTAACATATTTGGTTCAGTTTGATGAGATTGTTATATTGTTTTATGCTAAAATATTCATTTGCCTCAATATTGCTATCAAGATATATCAGCCAGTATACTATTATACTATTGTTATAATATACTCTATACTGTATAATGGACCTATTAATAACCATTAATTATTACAATTATAATTAGCAATACAGACAGCAAAATCCAAATATTTAGTCTGTTTAGTTTGAGTTTAGGGTAAGTTCAGGTTTGGTACGAGCAAACTTTTGTGTCACTGGAAAAAAGTTTGGTTTAGGTCAATGTGAATCACCACAGTAACAGACTCCACACTACTAGCCTGCACTGGACATCTGGTTTGGAGTTAGAAAAACCAGCATGGACCAATCAGTTGTGAGCTCAGTGACTTGTCATGTGGCAAACCTTAACTCAAACTTTTGGATCAGGACCTCACTTAAAATTGTTCAAAGATTTTTGTAAAACAGTTTGATATGCACACTGTATGTACATCAATTTCATTAATTTTAATATGTTTGCTGTCAAGTCGAAGTCAAATTCATACACATTTTATTTTAGAATTACAAACCTTTCACCTAAACTGGGGCAGAACATGACAGTTTGATTCTTTTCCACTGAGGTTTAAATAATTTGTTTCTCAAAGCCTGTGTGAACTTCTAAAATTAACACCTACTACATGAACCGATTAGAGAAAAATCTTTGTGATTTGCTAATTGTGTCCATTCAAATTGTGATGTCGATTGTTTTGATTCATCCTGCAGCCCCAAGATAAAGTGACTTGGTTTGCATTGATTTGATTTTATTAATTCAGAAGTTATTCCACGATTTTGAGTAAGTTCAACTGGATTCTACCAACAAGCCTCAGCAGTATCAATTGGTTAAAAATAATTCAAACAGTAGATCCCACCAACAACAATGAAATACCATAACAGTGGTGGAAGAATATTTTAAAACTTTCAGCTCAAAATTACATTCAATAGCTGGGACAAAAGGGTGTTCTTTTTAGGAACAAAAGGAAAACAGCAAAATGATAGGGAACACTTATCTTGGCGTGACAAATGAAGTACAGTTTGTTTTAAATATATAAACAAAATAAATAGAGATGTGTAGAATGTTCTTGTGGTATTTCCTCCATATTTTACATTAAGCATAGGAGTCACATATACTTTACAATTATGTAAAAATCTCATTCACGTGGACCCAGTCTCATGTCTCATCTTATATATTTTTTTCATCCCCCACGTTCTGTTAAATCACTATCACAATGCCATGTCTTTCCTTATGAGAATTTATTCCATAATGTCAGTAGAGCTACCAGTGGCAGATAAGGAGCCTGGCAGTAGGCATGTGAAGTGAGCAGAACTGTTCCATTCTATGTAACAAGCCCTTTCTGTGCAGCAGACAAGAGAGCAAGTGTATCATGTGTTTTCCTGCCAGCTCTGCACCAATACAAGCTCTCCACTGTAAAACGTCTATACAGCCTATAGGGGAATATCACTCCAGCACAATCCACTCCACTCATAACACATCCTTTTTTTACTTAAGTAGTTTTGTGTCTAGACCAAAACTATCTTTGTCCAACCAGCCTACGATATAATACTGGTGGTGTCCGTCCTGTCAGGAGACGTACATTCATGCAGGAGGCTTTCTCCATGCCATAGCTACTGTCGTGCACAGGGAGGTGTGGACCACGTGAGTCGTGCAGTGCTTGTGATATGGCACACCCCCAGCCTGCACACACCCACCACGGCCCAGAAAGGAAAGGATCCAAGGGGGAGGGGCTGTGCTCTCGCTCTGTCTTTAGCTTCCCTTTCCTGCTGCTTACATGGCGTCTTTCTCCCTCTGGAGCTTATACATGGTGTCGCCATATAAATGTGTGCATGCGCATGACCATAGCACATGCCACTTTCGGACATGTGACTAGCAGCTTCCATTTTAACTCTTTGGGAAACGCACTGCAGCAAAAATGACAACCATAGAAGCAACAAGTCTGTCACCCTTACAGTTGATCAAACAGGTAACAAATTAAATGTTCAAGCATGAATAACAAACAAAAAAAAACTTTTAAGAGTTTCTAACTATATTATAATGGTTCCCATCTTATCATTTACCTCAAAGTTGTATTTCGAGTGATTTAAGCATATTTGAGTAATCTTTATTCTCCTGTATTCAAGATGGCAATTCACTGAAAATCAAACCAAAACCCAGTTAGTTTTTATTTATTTATTTAGTTAATTAATTAATTAACCATTGGATTTATATAGCACCTTTCACGACATCCAAAGTGTTTTACGGGGCATTATTAATTTATTCCACACTTGGTGGTGGTAAGCTGTAGCCACAGCTGCCCTGTGGCTACAACAATGATGCAGATTGGCAGCGAGGCTGCGACCACCATCAATCACTCACACACACACTTTCACGCTATGCAATGTGGGTGATGTGCCTTTTTACTATTAATATTGCAATTTTAAAGTGTGCAAAACATCAAATAATAATTTACATGTCAAAGATTATAACTGTATAGCATAATGTCTTCTTTAAAGATCTCAAGTACAATTGGATTGGTTTATCTATAGAATTGTGTAATGCTGTGCTGCAAATGATTTCAAAATTATAAAAAGAAAAATAAGTACATGTTGGTACAAAAAAAGCCTTGTGCAATCAACTAAAATATGGTGTGTAACAACACTGGCAAAAGCCATCAAAATTATTAAGATCTTACGGAAATAATAACTTTGTATACAGTTAAATACTAAACAGCATCTTCATAAGTGCAAATTAAACTGTCCAGTCACTACCAAAACTCCTGCTGAGTAAGTCCCTCAGTGCTTTCTCCTTTCTGCAGTGGTCCATCCTTATAAATTCATATTATTCCAATAAAATAATTAGTTGACAGATTAGTTGCCTAAACTAGTAAAGATATACAGTCTTAAACAATCTTTTCTAAAGCTATAAAATAATGGTTGTTTGAGGATGAAATATGTCATTATGTCACTACATTTTAATATGGAGGTTGGTCTAACTTCAAATCAAGTGTTTTTTTTATTTGTATGTATGAGTGTGCTGGTGTGTTAAATTTATATTGTGTGATTGTGTGAATGTTTGATATCAACCTGCCGAGGGATTGAAGATGAAAATGAGCCATGTTGGCTATAATATGTGCTGTACCTTTACAAATAAATAAAATAAGAAATAAGAAATTAAAGCTAAGAAACATTTCAGTAATGTTGGTATAAAGGCTAATTGGAATTCGAATGGACTCTTTGCAGAAAAATGTAATTATGCGTGAAAGTTTTTAAAAACTGAATTAAGGGGCAAAGAACAATAGAAATAGTAACATGACCATCAAACGTTACCTACAGGAATCTACTTTTGTCCCACCAATAGAAATGTACAGCTCCTCATTTTTATGACATCACTTAAAAAGTAATATACACATTTTTACATCACATGTAACAGAATGTAATAAATGGTGTCACAACTATTCCTATATTTTTAAACAGTAGTATGAATCAAATAAACCATTGCACATTGAAAAATGATAAAATGAAAAATGACAAATGAAACTTTATTTCTATAATTATTTGATTTATTTTGATCCTTTTTTTGTTTGTTTCATGAGAGCAGAAGGGCATCTGGTGTCCTCAGTCTTATCTGAAGATAGGCAGATAGGCAGAACTCAAAGGCCTGAAATCTGGGTCAAACACGACTAACACACACACACACACACACACTGGTGAACCAGGAAGAGGCCTCGACAGGAAGCCCTATATGTGAGGCACAACTTACAAAAGTCTCTGGCAGCCAATCAGAACCCCACAGGAAATGTCCTGTGGCCAATCAAAGCACTTTATGCATAGGCTCCTTAATCCCCTGCCCCGTCCTCATTACTGTTGAAAAAATGTAAAGAATTCAGGTCCAAAGGGCAATGTCCTGAACCTACTCTCTACCTACATTTCATGCCTTCATCACCACCATATTTATAATACAGTACTACTATGGATGATGATAAGATAAACAGAAGGTGTAAAGTGTCATTGAAACTTCTAAAGAGACACTTCCACAAAAAAGCCTCCATACACTGAAGGGTTGGAGATGAAAAAATGTGTGCCATTTATTCAGCTGTTTCACTGCGACAGTGACAAGGAGCAAACTATGCATTAAAAAGCTGCATCACACCAGAAGCACCAGAACCACTCTGTGACTGCCCAAACACATTCAATAATTGAATTGTATTATCTTAAGCCTTCTGTATGCTATATATTTACTGCTTTTACAACTTTTTAGGAAACAATAAACAAAAACATGGTTATAAACATGGTTATTAAGTAAAATAAAATAAAGAGCTGCAATGCATCAGGGGGAATTTTCTCAAAGGTTGACTTCACTGTGAATCCCACCCCTGTGCCCCCATAAAAAAACAGACATTATATATACTTGACTGTGGTGAGCACCTTATTGCTGCTCAATTATGAAAAAAAAAATGTAATTACCACACAGCTGTTTGCTGTTCACAGATAAAATGATTTCTAAATATGCTGTTTCTGATTTTTGAATTTAACTGAATTTGTCCATAAAAATAATAATGTCTAGCCAGTTAATGTGGTACAGGTACAAACAAATGGGTCAGAGAGCCTCCGCGTATTTTAAGAACCACCAAAGGATTGGCCTGCACAATTTTGGAAAAATATCTAAATAAAATTTTTGTGGCATGCATTACATTTTAAAATTATATTCACAATTTATGTTTTCATTAGTAGGATGGTGTGTTCAAATGAGCATAAATAATTTAGAGAACACTGAAACACAAACTGCAAAATTAATACAAAGAACATGTCGGGAGAGAGTAAAATACAGGGTTGCCATTTTTTAAATAAATAATACAGGATATTTAGATGTTTGCAAAGGAAAGTATGTTAACTACATAGTTACAGTCTTTGTAATTCACAAATTGTAACCATTCACATTGCAATAAATCTTGCAGCCCTACTGCAAATTAAGCTTTTTTTAAAATAGCACTTTTTATTTATATGTAATCATTACTGTAGCCAGTTATATTTAAATTAATTGCAAACTCCAACAATTAAGTAAATCAAGACACCTTTGAAATGCCTAAACAAGTTAAAAATAGTTTAAGTTTTTGAAACCAAATTTTACAAATCTGACAGATTATAAGCAATAGGTATATTTTCAAACTTAAAGGTGCATATTGAGCATAAAAGAGCACACTATTAACTACCACAGTGTATCTGAAATGTTCCAGCCCTGTTCAGATATACTGCACACTTGTCTGCCCCACAGACACACCATGCACTGACAGAACAGACACAGCTACTTCTGCAACTCTTAAAAGACAAGTTTTAACAGAACTAACATTTATTTATCAATTCTGACCAGCTTTTCTAATACTACACTTAAAAAAAAACAATAAATCAGTAAATGTGAAAAACAATTTATGCCATATGAGAAACTGCCAAAAGGTTTTATTTATTGTTTTTTTTTTCTCACCACTAGTTCAAGGACAAACATCTCCACATAAAACTGTGTATGTGGAGAATATCCGAAAACTAAATAAAAGTTTAAAAATCTACCCACATAGCAGATGGAAAGTTACAAAAATTTAAATGAAACTAAAATAGTCTGGAATTTATCAAGTAAAATTGTAAAACAATTTTGGCATTAAGAAACAAAAGAAATTTACAACTAAATTGAAACACTAGCTTCCTCCTGAAAAGACTTACTTCTGGGATAATAGCAAAAGGAAGACACTTGGTGATATCATTTTAATACCTTTAGTGCAATTACATCAAGTCAACTACAAGAAGAATCCATCCCAAATCCCACTTTCTGATTCACAAAATCAAACGTGCACGCTAAACAACTACACCATAACAGAATTAAAAACATGAATTAGCTTTGTCTTATGAAATATAGCTACCATTTTTCTGCATTTCACTATAGACTCTATAAATCGCATTATAGTCCTTTGAAAAATTCTTAGCGCAAAATGCCAGAATACATAATCATACAAGTATACAAATGGTTTAGCAAACAACAGTACAGCTCTTTTCCTTTATTAGTTGTTGTGGAGAGTAGAGTAGCGCTGAGAAAAACAACTTTGGTGACATAAGAATTGCTGCCTCTCTGTCTCATCCATAGACACATATGCACAAGGGGCCCCGTATCCTCCACCACCCGCCCCCTGTGCCCCAAACTATTCCCTCCTCCCTCCGTGCTCATTTCTTCATCTTTTCCTTCTGCTCCAATCCATTTCTTACACTTTCCTTCTGGCTGGTCATTGCATGTATGTGGTTTAAACCAGGGTTACAAAGAAACAACCAGAAAGACATGGTTTAGCTCTTGTCATTATTCCTCATCTTGTGGATTTATCTAAAATGTTCAATCCAATTTTCTATAATACAAGTCTATTACTATGGTGTTAATGAAGATTTTATTGTATTTTTTATCAATGGTTGTTACCTTAAGTATTTTAATCATATAATTTAAGGTTTTCATTCACTATTTTGTTTATGTCTTTTTTGTGTTAAGAAATTATTGGTCTATGTTTTCAATACACAATAAAATAAAAAGAAATAAAAGAATGTTATTTCATTGCAATTATGCTATGAAGCCAGTTTTATTTATTCAGCTGTGTACTTGAATTTATGAAACACATAATCACATTTAACAATACGTTATAAAAACTATGACCAATTGGTGTCAAATGCACACCAAATGCAATTAGTGATGCACTGATCCAATACTGGTATTGAATATTGGCAACGATACTAAAAAATTACTGGATCAGTTATCGACTTCCAAATATCAGTATGCCGATATCCTGGTTGGACATGTACATTTATGTAATAAATCTATTTACTGGTTATAGTTGGCCCAGAGAGTCATTGCACTGGTATCTGTTCATATCAGGTATCAGCAGGTTCTTAAAGCTATAGTAAAGAAATCCGTATCAGAACAGAAAAAGTTGGATTGGTGCATCCTTAAATGCAACGCTGTCATTGGAATGGTTTTCGTGATAGTAGTTGAAGCTGATAATAATGGGGTTGTTGTAAATTTGAGCCTCCCTAATTACTAAGAATAGTTTAGAGTGGAATAATCATGTGAACATGGATTTTTGGCTTAATTTGATATGCACCACCAAATCCAACCTGCAGCCAAAAAGATGGTTGGAACCAGAGAAAGGAGAAACAATCAGAGAGCTGGAGCAGTGAAGGCGCGGCAAACAGAGAGGGTGCTGGGGGACTTCTTAAAGAGACAGGACCTGGTTACCCTTCACCTACATAATGCTACTGGGTCTTCTCTGCCATAGGCATCTTTGTGGCACTTCAAATCTATTGTTAAATCAGCCTGTCTTGTCTTACTTTAGCAGTGAGATCATAATGAGTCTTCTTATATCACACGTACATACTTCTTTGTTTCCCCCACAAGGTGTGGTGCACCACATCTGGCAAGCAAATGTATTTCTATGGCAATACTACCAGTATCAAATCAATTAAGCATCAGCAATTTCCCGCTATTACCATACAACCAACTAACCAGTTGTTTAGACCAGTTTCATTTAAAAGTCAGGTAGACTATATGAACTTATTTCTTTAATCTATTAATAATAGACTACATCAACAACAATGGTCAAACAATAGTGTAGGACTGACTGTTTCTTACATACTAAACATTCTAATCTGAGGCAGTCAGACCTAAACCCAAGGGCAGTAAATGTGGAACGTCGAACAAGTTACTTTAGTATTATATATAATATATTTGTACAATTATTATAATTTGCTAGAAAATGTATAATGAATTATAACATTATTGAAGACCTCTACAAAAATAAATGTAAAAAATAAGGTTAATTGGGCTTCAGTTTATTGCTCTGGGAGAGACAATGCATCACTCTATGACACTGACAAAATATTTAATATGCATCACACAGAAAGGTCCAAATAAAATACGATGAGTTGTTAAAACTAATACAACTAACATAGGATAATTTTTATGGTTCACTAATTTTTGCCCTGAAATGTTTCTTTACCAGGGTGAACTCAATATATTTAGCTTCAATGTCAAAGCAAATATTACTTTAGAAAAAGATGCACATGATTTTAAGAGCTACATTTGAGTTTATCAACATATTTCTAATTTTAGGACGTCTAGGTTTTCGACAACACGAGCTTGATGAATGTAGTATATATAGTGAAACTACTTCTTAACAATGGGCAGCAGTGAAGTAAAATTAGCAGTCAAATTCACAAAATCTTAATCCAAGCCTGTGTATAAATCATAGTTGCTCCACATATAATCTCCAAAATCTGTGATAATTATAATTAAAATAATTATAAGATTTTCTTATTACATGACGCAATTACCAATACAAAAAGTAATATTGTGTTTCATGGTACTTTGTCCATAAATGTTGAAGCAGTGTTTTTAAGTTTTTTATTTTACAAGGCAAAACATTAAGAGTGAATTCTTATTTACAATGTCGGCCTGGATTTCAAGAATTTCCAAGAAAACATGGCATGAGGCCAAAGTCTAAAATGAAACGGCTATAGATGTGGAGCACAAAAAACAAGGGAGAAATGGACATACTGTACTGCGGGTGGGAAGAAAACAGCACAGGATCAAAGTATGAAGCAAGACAGAGGAGGGGAGGATGATGTCACAGTGTAATAGACCGCCTCCACCGCCACTCACAGGTGATGGCGCTGTATGATTGGTCGCACCCCCATACTCCCTCCGCCTATCGCCCCCACCTTTCCCAACTGCTCGGCGGCCATGAACACAGAGAGAACGAGGCATGGCGTGCTCTTCCTTTCTGCTGCCCTAGACTCAGCACACAGCTCGCTTGCATGACACATTCAGACAACACACTTTACATAACACACGTTAGAGGGAAGGGAGAACATAGCTGTAGCACTGAAATGTTTTTTTCTGGACATAATCATACACAAAGAACATAATGTTCTCTCATTAAACAATTCTTGAATCCAACTAGATACAGGACAGGCAGATATTATATCAGAAAACGAATTTGCAAGTAAGGTACTACCAATGCAGTTGAACAGAAATTACTTTCAGCATAACACTATAATAACAATTGGATTGATTACATGGTTATGTTGATTAACTAACTGTGTGTAGTAGTGTAGCTGGGTGTGCATAACCTCAAACCTTTGACTCTACTAGATCTCTGCCACTGTGAGATCCTGTGAAGGAAACCCATCTTATGCAGGCATGTTCTTGTGGCCTTAAATTCTGATGAGAATAGTTAGAGTGAACAACACGCCGATCACTGCGATCTGTAAATTATTTGATCACGATCCAATTACAATCAAATCAATAGCACAGTTCTAAATTAAACTTAAACATTACCTCAGGTTCACTCAGATTTATTCCAGTTATATTTTATAGTGTTTTCAATAGTCAATAACAGAGACCACAACCAAACATTAACAAAGCAAAACTTACTGATGTTTTGAACTTTCTCTGCTCAGCAAGTGTGAAAACAAAAATATGAAAAAAACTGTATTACTCATTACTGCTTAAACCATTTTATTAACAGTGTGCTATAATTACAAACTTAATTCTTCACTTAATCTCATATTTTATATTGAGAATACAAAAAAAAAATCCTCTATATGTGGTCTTATTTTCTATTTCCATCACAATTTTTTGGATGCAAATCCCCACTATATGCAGAAATTGTTTAGTCTGAGAATGCAATAATATTACTGAATATCCAATACTATTGTTGCATGCTGAGACATGAAAAAATCCAGTCTATTATTTTACTTTTAAAATATAAAATAAGAACACCATACACCCTTACAGTCAACAGTCTGAACAGTGCATGTTACACAATAAAAGTAAAATGTAAATAACAACAACGGGTATACATATACTATGGCACATAGTGAGTTTCATAGGGACAGGGTACGTTCACAATCTCGTTCATTTGCAGCACACTGTCATTTCAATCATCAGTGGCAAACACAATATGCAAACACCAATTCTCAGATACTCACTAAACTTAAAAGTTCTGTGCTGGGTGAAGGGCTTGCTCCTCATGAATCCTCCTACACAACCCCCACCAATGGTTTCCCTACCCCTCCCCTACTTTACTCCTCTTGTTGACCTCCCACCATGCTTTCTGAGGCTTTGTTTCAGGCTTGCAAATATCTGGCACAACTTTACCATAAGAATGTTAGCAAAGCATGTTAACATCTTTAAAAAATATATAATCAGTCTTAATAGGCTGATGTAAGTTTAGCAGATGGGTGTTATAGGTCAGAGGCTGACCAGGAACACAATTAACCATGCTATGAGCAGGTCAGAAAAAAGGTAAATGAGTAAAATTAACCATAGAATTTATACTAGTGAAAATACCCCTCCCCCAAGAACAGCGCATTTGTTCAGAACATCCGCCCCTCCCACGCACGCGCACACCTACTCCACCACTACAACAATCACCACAAAACTGAAGAGGCCAACAAATACATATATATGCACTATATACATGCGTACATACAGGATCAACCAACAACACAGGGACACTAAAGGAAAAAATACATATTTGTGTTACATATTAAACAAAGTAACGTACAGTTGCAATTCATTGGATAATTGACGTAACCATCAACAGACAAAAAACTTAACTCTCGGACATACGGGACATTCTTCGAATAAACATTTATCCTTTATGGCTTTAGATGTGCTGTAATGTGACATCCCATTTTGCGTTAGCTATGCTAAATTCTTCGTGGGCCTACATTAAAGCTCCTATGCATTAATGTACATAGTCCTATGCTTAAATAAAGCAGGACAGAGTTTCCACGGGTCACAGCGTTTGGACCCTGACAGATACAGTGAGGGCGCTGAATTCACCTCATTCACATCGGCTTCGCCATTTTGCCTACGATGTTGGACGTGGAGGGACTCCGCTAGCGTGACTACACCACGTGTATCACCGCAATAAAGCAAGGCCCACCCGGGGCCCCCACCCTGTAATGCACCTTTCTTGTGATAGCCTCGCGGTTCTGACCCTGAGACTATGTCCAGGCTGTCCGGAGTCAGAGGAGGGGGCAGGGGGCTGTGCCTGCTCTGTGCCATGTTGCTTCTTTCAGGAGACGTCAATGACTTGCTTCAAGAGTTTGTTCTTATAAAATAACATTACATGGGTAACGAGAGGAGTAATCAACTACGCTACGAGCAAAAGACTAACGATAAATAAACTCACAAATGACATTACGTAGGAAATGAGCGAGCTGGTACCCTCGTATGTGTGCCAAAGGTTACAGCATGCTGCATGATGGCCTAATACACAAGAACACGTATGTGATCGATGTGGTCCTGAGCAGCACAGCTGAGGGACACCATCAGGGGCCAAAGAGGAGCAGGAATACAATGAACTAAGAACGTTCAACTTATACTCACAAGGCAAAAATGCATATGTGCTTCAGTGTGTTATGTTTGGTATGATCCCAGTCTACTAAGATCCTCCGTGTGCTATGTTTGTTATGACCCCAGGCTACTAAAAAATGAAAATACCCTCGTAATATAACATAGAAATGTACAACTAAATGTAGAAGGTGAGCCACACAGCTACACCAGCATCTAGGCTGTACCAAATAATAGGCAACAACAGCTATTGGCCTATTCTGCCTTGGTATAGGGTCTGTTTAAACCTTACTTCCAACATAACACTCACAATACAAAATAGCATAGGCCCACATCTTACTAAATATTACTTCACACATCATTAACTTAACTAAGCATAGGTTTTTATGTTTTAAAATAAATAGCCAACATATTTGAGACATTAACCCAGGCAGTACGTGTAGGACAGTAGCATTTCACCAGTTGATAATAAATATATGAGATATCTCAGTGTAACCCTCGAAAGTGGGTTACTCCTTGATAACACCTCTCAAGGAGGGTCAACACTTGAGTTCGTTTTGGGGGGAAGGGATTTTTCTGATCATTATTGTTTGGATTATCTTACCTTTGCTTCTTTGGGACAGAATGCTCAACCTCAATACGTTTCCCATGGAGTTCCACTTTACCTAACAAAAAATACAGACAATATACCAACAGTTAGGCTACACACATGGTGACTCTGCAACCAGTTCAGAAAGGCCTACGCATTACAACTCCTAGCATCTTATTATGCACTAATAACTCATCTAAGTGTTTCAAACCAGAACTGTCCTAATACACATGTGGACACAGAGCTTTAAATCGGTGTGCAACAAAAGCCATTTGTGACTGTAAATGTGCACGTGTAGACCAAGAGTCCTTTACATCACATCAAAATCAAAATGATCATTTATGTGTGTTATATAGTACTTTCAATCAATCAGTTTGAATGATTGTAAGTCTTTATTTACATCGGGCTGCTCATATTTTAGAATTAAATATGAGCTGACCGGCCTGGCGACCTTGTTTTCTCGTTACATAGCTTACTGGAGAAAACCTGACTAAAGGCTGGTAGCAGTGGTTTTAAGTATAGATAATAATAGTCAGAACAATGCCATAAAATAGCACACATTATTTTACCAAAGGGATAATGGCTTACGAGCAAGTAGGTCTCCAAGTAGAGCCATACGTTAGTGAAACCACAAGTGCAGATTTGGTATCTTTGTCGTAGTGAGTACCGGCTCAAAGGGGGAGGGGAGGCAGCACAAGGCTCCTACATCACACACTATAGAGCTCCACAAAAACATGAAAAGCACTGAAACGACACATGCTTTTTAAAGTCTAACTGAACAGATCAAATAGATAACTCTGTCTTCAGTCTCAGTGCACATTTGTGGCAAATCTATCAGTCATAACCCTTCTGCTCCATCGATAAAGCGATCAGCCTTTACAGTAGACTACAGCCTTACATTTGTGCGTCCCACCCCCTGTAAAAGTTTGCAATGTTCCTAGGCTGTACAACCATCTTTTACACATTGCAGGAATGTATTAATTGCTGGCTAATAACTTGATTGAAATCGGCATGTGTATTCAAATGAGGCGATAGGCTCGATAGTGCACGGGGCGCAGAGGAGCACGCCGAAGCTCGTTCTCTGAATGAATGAAACTTGACGACTACTATGCATCTTTGGTCTTTAGTTTGTCCAAACTGTACATTAACTTACCAGAAATCGTCTCGATGGCCTTCATGGCGCATTGATCATCAGGACAGTCAACAAAAGCATAACCAGTTTTCATGAGAAACTGTCCGGAGTAGGGGATCTTGTGTTCGTCAAAGGTTTTTCCTAAGTCCTCGGCAGTAACGGTGTCGCATAGATTCCCAATGTAGAGCTTGTGCATGGTGTTGTTTTTTCCTATTTCAAAATTTAAACAAAACAGCGTACGTACGAACAAAAATCAAAGTTCCTCCGCAAATTTAATGTGCAGTGGCGCAACAAGATGCAAGACACGCCTCCAGTAAATAAACACAATTATGAGTTGTGAAAAAAATAACCAAAGTAACCAAACGCAGCGTTAAACTAAAGTTAAAATAAGTGTGCTATTTCAAAAGAGTCAAAGCAGATGGCAAATGCGGCTGCAAATCCAGCTGAATAAGTAGAGCAGAAGATAGAAATCCCTCGACTTGCAGCCGGTCCCAGACGAATAAAGCGGCGGCTGCCTTTCGGTTGTCTATCGCACTGTGGAGGGGGTGGTTGGTTGGGTTTAATGATGGCTCTATGGTGGAGGATTGAAAAACTATGGCGGGATCAGGTCTGGAGAAATGTTTTCCTCTCTCTCCGCCTCTCGCAGAGCGATCAGCCCGCTGCCAGCAGAGGGGTGAGGCAACAGAGGGGTGACGCCGCCCCTCACCGACTCCAATTCACGTTTTTTGTTTGCAAAGAGGAAACCACGTGGTCCATTTGGAGTAGGTTGAAGAGGAAGGGAGGGGGCATTCCCTACTCATCCTGGGGTATTTACCATGTGGGCGCGTGTGAGTGTGCGCAAAGCCATATCTTTAGTGGTGTAGCCTACTGTCCTCGCTCCTTGCTGGATTGTAGCAGTAGCCAGCCACTCAGCCATTGGCTGCTAGAGCTAAAACGAGATTTCACATATGGCGTTCTACCAATGGGTTATCTACTGCGATCATGCCGTTCGCCCATATGTAAAATTATTATTATATTACTATTATTCTTATTATTAATATTATTATTGCTGAGCTAAAATACCGGGTGCAGACCAAATTAAGTGTGCATCAGGGTTTCAAAGGGCTGCAAAGACAATACGTTTCCATTAAGTGACATTCATATACTAAAGTGAGGGTGCAAACACAAACAGAGGTTGCAGTGCACCATCATTTGCACCCTGTAGACTCGGGCCTGAATAAGGGAAGACTCCAGCCAACATCGCCATGTCCCTGATATCACCGCCCATAGGCCAAGAGAAGCCCATGTGTGTTGGGCTTGAAAAGATAGTCGTCCTAAAGTTCCATAGATGACCTATGGCGAACCTCGGTCTGTTTGTGGTGGAGAAACAATGGAAACAGGGCCCCTTTAGCCTAAGGGGCCGCAAGGCGCAGCAACCGAAACCTGCGGAAACGCTCCACTTCTTCGTGTTACATTGTCGCTTTTAACTGAGCCACGGCCGAGCTGGAGAACATACAGGCTGACAGAATGACAAACACTTGCAGCCTCGATGAAGCCTGGCTATGTGAACTGCGACTAACCTATGTGAACTATGAACATACATAATAGAGTTTATCTGGGCCAAGTCACATAAGAAATAAAAGGACCACATTTCCCCGATGTATCAAATGTAATGCTAAAGCTCCCGGCTCGCAGTTAACCCTGAATCCTGCTTTTGAGGGCGCAGACGACATGATGGTATGGCACCGTGGACCTATGAGCCTACGCCGCTCTATACTGGATAAAGGCACAAAATGGAGGCAAGGACTACACATGACTACCGCTCCTCTCATACAAAGAATAGTCAGTAGTCAGTTTGGCTGCCGTATACGGAAGGGTCCACCCAGGTTAGCAATAGCATTAAACATTTGCACGCCTCAAAGCTGCATTTGAATAGCTCCACAATACCACCCTGGTGACTCCCAGGTCTGCCCAGCACATGAAGCCTTACGCACTGCTTATAATCCATTTGGGTTACCAACTTTTAGTAATAAAACTAAATACCCTGTAAGTATCAACACATGACATGGACCATGAATATGTTATATTAGAAACAATTGCCATGTTTTAACCATAAAGAAACATGCATTCTGTAGGGTGTTTTTACGTTACATAAAAACCTTGTAAACACTGAAGTGAATGGCATGCTGTGCCTTTGCTATGTATATTTTGGGGGAGGGGTGCATAGGCAGAGGTCAAAGGCTGCATAGGGAAGCAGGGTGAATCGGGCGGGAATGTAGAAGAAGGGGGAGCACAAAGAACCCAAGCAAATGAACAGGGGTTAGTGAACATTTATTTGATCAGATCTGAAAAAACTGCACCCACAGAGACTAAAGTCACAAAAACATATGTATTGTCATAGATAACCACATTTGCTTCCTTTTACAACATAAATGCAAATGGCAAACTTTTGTATGCTCTTTAGGGCTGCAATATAGTGGACAATTTTGTGATATGTGATAAGGCTGTGAAGAACTGGGATAATTATATTTCACAATAGTTAAATACTTAAGATAGTGTTTGACACAATCATTTCAGTTATAAGAAAAAAAGCAGCTCTATTTAACCAAATCGTATATCGTAATAAACTGCAGTTTTATCAGACGGAGAACCTTAGTATTGTTAAATTGAATGTTGTATGACTTTTTGTGACAAACTAGTTTGGGTTTGTGTGCTTTCATAACATTTAAAACTGCCAATAGTTTGAAATAAATATGTGGTGTAGGTCAGAAATGCGCTGTAAAATTTAGCTTTCAACAGTCAGACTGCAAATGTTTTATCCTGGTTTATTTCACTTGAGCTAGTATAGACTATAAAGCATTCTCTAATTCTGTGCAAATGTATTATATGCTGCTACTCTCTTTAGCTACTGTATAGAGAGATATAGAGAGAAACGGACAAGCAAATTAATCAAAAGAAAACAAGCAAATGGATAACTGTCCCAGAACATCCCCTGTCCTTATACCCTCCTTCTCAGCGAGGAAAAACTCAAAATATCAGCTGAGAGGTCATGTGCGCATGCTCCAGCTGTTTTGAACTTTGACCTCCATATTGTTTCTGGTAGAATCACCAAAGTTGTCATCCTAAAAGGAACAGAAATACACCTTTTTATATATCATACCTCCAAAAAATACTTAACATGTTTTGCCAAAGTACACAGATACTCCAGCAACTACTATTCCCTGGTTCCCACACTTATTCACTTATATCTTGTAATTAAATACCCTTGTCAAGATTAAAACCAAGAGAGTGTTATTCGGTAGCAAACCATATCATGAGAGAGGCAAGATAGTTATCAAATAAAGGAAAAATCTGAATAAATGCCAGACTAAATGAGTCAAGTGTTCTTAAAATTCCAAGTCATGAACAAGCTACACTTCCACATGGGTTAACAGCACACTTGAGCTAATTATACTTTGCCATTTGTAAGGCTGTCCTGTCCTCTCTGTGTTCACTTAAAATAAAATAATTACTTGGATAACACTATGTATACTATGGTTTTAAGTAGTTAGTTTTAGAAACACATACATTGGGAATAATTATATAAAGATGTTATCCTCGTTACAATTCAGCTGATTTCTAGTTAATTCCATTAGAAATGTGCTATAAGGTGTCTGTCACTCTCTTGGCCGAGTATTGCACAAAAAGTGAATGGACTTTGCATCATAAAATATTGTGAAACATTATCTGTACTAATCAGCTCATTTTACACTCCAATAGTTTTTTTTTTTTTTTTATTCTAGACTCTATCGCTAAGCTGAGCTATTGTACTTCAATAAGCATTCTGACAAGGCACATCCACTTATGCTGTTGATTTCAAACACATACTTCAACCTTTAGCTTACAACTTCAGACTTAAATGTGCAATCACAACAGAAATATCACTTAAAGCAGGGGTGTCAAACTCAAATTCACCGAAGGCCAAAATCAAAAGCTGGGATGAAGTCGCAGGCCAAACTAAATATTTATTGAAAAATTTCAACAACATCTGCATGTATTTCAGAAGAGGTGTATTCAATTTGAGTGAGGCAACAGGTAGCAGATGCTAATAAGTGTCAACAGAAGTGTTGGGGGCAAAGCATTCAGGGATTCGTAGTATTAGCTGTGCATGTGCTATACTGGCACGCGGGCAGCTCTAATACATATTTGACATGATCTTAAGGGCCAAATATAATTATATCAAAGGCCAAATTGGGCCCGCGCGCCTGAGTTTGACATGTCTGACTTAAAGTAATAGTAGTACCAATTGAACTCCATATAGGGGTAGAGCGATGGGATGAGACACAAGATTAAGTCCAAAAGAACGAGGGAAGCCAACATTTTAAAATAATTTCTAATATATAAATTGTGCAATTAAGTTCATAATTTTGGCCTTACAATTTTTTATTTAATGTTTTTGTATTCTAGCATTGCCTTCCAGGCTCAAAACAGTTGTTTATCTGTGCATATGACTGAAAGGTTTTTATTCTGCACTCTTTTGTTTTAATGTTTTAATATTGTTTTAATTTGTATGATTTCAACGTCTTTCTTATTCTGTAAAGCACTTTGAATTACCTTTTGTACGAATTGTGCTATACAAATAAACTTGCCTTTCCTTGCCATTGCCTTCTGTAACAGAAATGTAACTCAGCAGTACGTAACCCTTTCTGCCCAATACAAAAGTAAACACATGGGAAAAAGTAGTTTTTCATGTGGCAATTTTGTCTTGCGAGAATTTTGTCTTGCGAGATCTTGTGTCTTGCGAGATCTTGTATCTTGTGAGATCTTGTCCCACCCCTAATGGTAATCATTATCAAAAATAAACTGTAATTGATTGCAATAGGAAAAAACATACAAAAATGGTATTTAAGTGTACAATCCATGTGCAAACAAGTTTTGAAATATGTGATGTGTATTTGTTTACCAGTTCATATTTCTGTGTTTATGCTTTACAATTTAATATAAAATACAATTATTCAACACACAGATAATCCACACATCATGTTACCTCAGAAACATTCACATATTTCCAATTTGATTATAATCCAAATAAAATGTACTTTTAGCTCCATTGAACTGGTCCCGTCTCCACACTGGCAACACTTAAATCATTTTTTGCCAAACTACATCACACAGAGCTGTCAGCAGCAAACTGAATCCACCTGACGGCTTTTCACGCTAACCACTCAAAGGTTCAAATCCCCTAAAAAACTCTTTCACATTTTACACACAAAGTTTTACACACAGTTATAATCTATGACACCCTTGGATCATTATGTTGAATTTTGGACATTTTAAACTGCAATATTGACCTAAAATGTAGTAAAAGTCCACTGACTTCCAGGTTGGAAAATTGTAGCACCCAGTGAGGTATTAGGAGCCGATTCCTACCTGCCCCTTTACAGTATGTTGCCGAACTGCTAGATCATAAAGCTGATCACAGTTCTGGCCAGATTAATGCGAAGGGTTGACATTGAGACAGAAATGAATGTTGCCTGCACCACATTTATTAAAGTAAATAAATGTACATAGTGTATGTTGAAGAAGACACAGACAGAAGCAAGAAGGGATGCTATAGTGCGGGAGAAATGTCTGACAGAGGAGCTTCACCAGGTCCTCCGTGTTCTTCAATTTGGGACTGTACGGGACTCTTCCACAGACACAACTAAGAGATATAAAAACATCAACATTCATATAACAAAAGACATTGTAGCATTCTAATGTAATGAAAACGCCACATTTCTTCTGGTTGTTTATTTTCTGAACACAAGGGCAACTTTAGGCCACAACCTAGGCCAAAACAAGAGCAAAACCACAGGGGTCAAGTCACTAGAGCCCATCTCCCAAAAAAACATAGTCAGTAACTGACAAATACAATCAACCTGTCCCCATAGCAACCAAGTGTCACATACAAAAGCAACAGACCAACAAGAGGTGTCAACTCTGAACTTAACACAAAGTATTATTTAGACAAGAAATAATAGAAAAACAATGATAAAAGACCACACTAAGAATCAGTACATATAAATAGTGTTTTTTGTAGTGACTAACCTCCTTATCATTAGTTCATATTTTTCATCGCACAGCACTTTGAAGTAATTTCAAAAGTAACCCCTTCAAAGGGCCTGTGGGCCCCAACAGGTCTCCCAGTATTCCCCTGGTTGGAATAGCAGCCTCATTACAGAGTTCATTCTGCTGTTAAACATATTTAGGACCCACTGTGTCATTTTTCTGGTGGAGGGTCCTTGTCTCCATGTAAACATTATAGCATCATCTAGAATGTTCCACAGTATGGCATTTTATCAAACCTATTGGAAACAGGCAGATGATACCACTAGGCCAAGTTACAGGTTAGATCTGTGGAGAGGGGACCTTGTTAACAGCAATAATGCATGTTTTCAAGAAGTTTTTGAGCAAAAAAAAACAAACCCAAACAAACAAAAAATGGTAGTAGATTGATGCAAGATATATATGATAATTCCAGCCAAAGCGATAGCATTTTCATGGAAAAAAGTGACATAGTGCAGCTTTAACACTTGCCTTAATCTTCCAGAATACAAAGAAAGTGTTTAAAACAATTTAAAATGTCAACATAATAATTTCAAGTGACATAACAACAGAAGAAACAAAGCTAAAACCATGTTTTCATGTTGGCTAGCAAAGTTTATTTAGTATATGTTTGGAGGTCGACCATTCTTGGTTTGACAAAACATAAACGTGAAACTGGCTAGACTACAATGAAAAAGAGGCCAACTAATTAGGTGCCCTCATAGAAGTTTGACTGCATGTACTTCATGGGTTTGAAACGGGTCTGAAAAATAAAATAGGTACAATTGATTACGACAGAAGTGAACCACGGAAAGGATACAGAATACTGACAGAATACAAAAGCAAGAGCACTTAGCATAAACGGTTGGTGTAATCTGGCCTCCTGTTTATCTCCACAACGCGCATTACTGAATAATAGAAGTTTGCTCCTCCGCATTTTCCGCGATTACGATTCTGTACTCTACGATTACGGTGTATTTTACGGTGTATTGTACGTTTGCGGTGACTTGTGAACGCCCGGATGCGGTAAGTGGAGCGAGTTGAAGCCGGTGATCGCTGCAGGAGGAACGGACCTGGCCGCCCCTGCACAGCTCACAGCCCACTCAGCTCATGGGCGGGGGAGGGGACACAAGAACACTTTTGTGCCAGACGTGCTAGAAAAATACACTACGAAATAAAATAATATATGCATGTATATGTATATATGTGTGTGTGTGTGTATATATATATATATATATATATATATATATATATATATATATATATATATATATATATATATATATATATATATATATATATATATATATATATATATATATATATATATATACATACACACATATATATATATATATATATATATACACATACATATATATACACACATACATATATATACATACTATTTTCTCACCTCAAAATTATATTTATATATACTTCACCAAAATGTTAAATTTTGGGTAAAGTATATATGTCTACAGTGTTTCCCATTAATAGAGGAGACTACGGTAGCCCTCCAATTTTCACCCCACAGTCTAAAAACTATCTGAGCAAAACATTGGTTAAACAAATTATACTTTATGCTTATAGTGTTATCGCAAACATAATAAAGTACCTATTTTTAATCTGTAATAAGTGTTGTTTTTTTTGTTTTTTTTGTTTTGTTTTTTTGTCCAGTAGAGGTGATAAGTGAAATTTATATACCAAAATATTGTATAAAACAAAATCATTCAAATATGGATCGACCATAGTTTTAGTATAAACCTGTGGGAAACACTGCATCGGTAAATAAAATGGAAAAACTATACTGTGGGGGTTAACATTTGGGGGTTTTCACATCCCATTTAGTCCTGATGTGACCAAATGAAATAGGATGTCAATTCAAGTTCAGAATATCTTTTGGGTTGAGTAAAACCTAAAAATCAGGATTTTGCCTATACATGTATACCAGACTCTCTTATTATATAAGTATAATATTTTGTAATATTCTAAGGTTGTCTTAATTTCTGCACTGAAACTGAAGTTTGTTCTACTTCACATTTGCCTCAGTTGCCTTTATTCTGTAATTCAGAATGTTTTTGATTGCAAACATTTTCAAGATTTCTCCACAATCACGAGTTTAGGAGTTTTGAGTGATTTTGGAAGAAAAAAAAAGCAAAACAAAGCTGACTATCTCTTGATTTAAATACAAGTCAGAAACTGTCGCCATGTTTTGAGTGGAAATACATTTGACATTTACCACTACCAACCTCCATTTACTCCTTTAACCAAAACAGAGCCAAATGGAACAGTTTGCAATTGACACCAAATCCACAGGAGAGAGTCCAGAACACATGAGATTATTTCAATAGTGAAATTCAGATTTACTGTTATAACCAGTGAAACAGTGTTTCATTTAAGGCTCTAATCCAACATTAATAAAAAGCAGTTTTCTCATTAAATGGGCTCTAGGCAGGTAGTGGGCATTAAGAGAGGGATTTTAAACGTCATTGTAGAAGTGAATTACAAATCACTTAAATAGGACACACTGGAGCTGTAGTTAAAACAAAGGCTCAACACACTGTGCGCTTATAAGACGGGGAGCTCCACCCAGTGGCTAAAACGCACAACTGCACCAGGTCAGGCTGTGAGGGGCCTCTGAAGGGCCCCGGGCCCGGGCCCCTCTACGGTACAAAGAGATTTACACAATCAACAACACCGATATTTGGCTACAGATATTCAGACAAATATCAGTAACACTGACACTCCGCCGCTTTACTTTACTCTTCTTTTCGATGTAAATGTTAAAAGCTAAGATTTAGTTTAAGTGGACTGTTGGTGGTCTTGGTGAGAAGTGAATTCGCGGAGGCATATAAGATAATTAAGTTACTATACTGACAACATCTTTAGTACTAAATGAATAATAAAAGTATAGCGCGTGAGTGATTAATTTTAGATGTAGTTTAATCGTGTCGAGCTGCGGCTCATTTACTGTGTGTGTCTGTGTGTGTGTACGTGCCACTCTCACTCAGCTGTATCAGGACGTTTTTCTCACTTTGTCTCTTGTAAAAACAGAAAACAGAAAAAGAGCGGGCTGTGTTAAAGGCGGAGCAGGGCTGTGGCCTACAGCTCGGGCCTAAACACCAACGAGAGAATAACGAAACGTGAAACAATTTTACCCCGATACCCGAGAGTCCTCCCGCACACACCGTCCCGCCAACGGAGAGAGCGCGTGAGGGCACGTCGCCCTGCGCGGGAGGCTCGTGCGGCTCACGCGCTCACGCCTTTTAATCAGACCGACAAGCGCGCGCGGGCACCTGGGAATTCAGGAGCCTGCGCGCGCTCCCCACGGTTTGGGATTAAACTGCAGTCAGCAGAAAAAAGGAAGAATAAAGAAGACTCATACAGACAAGTGTTTGTTGGGTCGTCTCGCAGTTGTAAATAAAAAATAAAAAATAAATAAAAAATAACGTATGAGGTAGGCATCCACAGCTCCTCAGTAGGCTATGTGTGTTTGCCTAGTTTGTAGTTCATATTATCACATTTTTGTCCTTCTTTGGACAATTTCCGTGATATAGTCCATTTTAGACCTTGTATAGACTTAGATTAGACATGGAATAGTCTTGTTCTAGACTTCGCTTGGATCTGGTGATACTTGTGAAGCCAAATCTTTTCTTTGTTGGTCACAGGCTTACATTATTGTCAAAATGTTATTACTTCTCTACATTATCAGCTTATTACATTTAAAATTGGCCAAAATTATTATGTCATTGGCCATTATTACTGGCTGTTACGCTATCGGTTTCGACAGAAACTAAACTGCAGTTTTTTATACTAAAGAAACAATAAAGAATAGCCTACATATACAGACAAGTCTGTGTTGGTTTGTCTTGCAGTTGTAAAAAAAAAACAAAAAACAACAAAAAAACACTGTATGGGGGTAGGCACCCATAAGTAATTATTTCAGCCTATTTCCTTTGGGCTATGTAGGCTATATTACAATGTAATGTAATATATGTACGGTATATGTATATTACTGCACCATCCTGGTACAACCCACTGACCTGCTCTTTATTTAGGCTATTTAATCTGTGCTGCACTGTAAATAGATAAATGTCATAGCATGTACTTATTGTACAAATAATATAATATACTGAAGTCACTTATTATTTATTCTAGTCCATGTGCAGCACTGTTCATAACCACACTCAGAGCCACTTCTTGTTCAAAGTTTTGCAGCCTTAAAACTGCTCTGCTGACACAGTGTTGTGTCTATTGTAAGTATTTATAGCATCATTCTCTTTATCTTGATTTTGATAGTATGTTCCTATTTTCCTACTGTTCTTGACTTTTGCGTTGCAGAACTGTAATTTCCACATTGTGGGACAAATAAAGCTTTATCTGATCTTAATACAGGCTATGTGTCTCAAACGTTGGTTCAGCTTCTTTCACTTTTTTGTCCTCCTTTGGATAATTTGTTGTTTAGAACTACAGTGAAAATTATGTCGTCCACTTTTATTGTATTGTATTGTATTTATTTATTCTGTGATTACAGGAGTATTAAGGGCTTAAATATCACTCTCAAACAATAATAATAAAATATCAATGTGGTTGTTTGGGTGAAATCACTGCAATTCACCATTTGGATACTGAAGACTGAAGCAGTACCATTGTAGCTGAGTTGGCTTCTTCAAGCCTCCTGCACACTGGATTTCAGTTTAAAGTGAGCATGTCATTAATGTAGAGATTTAGTGGTGGGATGTTTCGGTCATTGCAATAGCAATGAGCATAATAGTTTTCTGTCCTTACTCTCTGTTAGAATATTAAAGGTGTATTAAAGGCATAAATATCACTTTCATTTCTAATAACCAAATGTCATTGTTTTTATTTAGGTCACCAGGCGTATACTGAGCGCTGATCAGTAAAGACCAGGGCACATTCCACCAGTATGGCTGAGCTGGACTGACTTCTGCATCCACTGCAAATAAACATTGAGTTAAGCAGTAATTCTATGAGTCTAAAGATTTGGTCATACAGTTAAATTGTATTGAACTGTAGTAGGTCTTGTTACCTTCTTTGATTCCTCTGTGTTTGTGTGATTGCAGATGCTGTCCTGAGCTGAACACATCAGTGCTGGATTACACATGTAGAAGAAGGTCACACAAAGCTGAATGATGCTCATGTCTCTGCTTTTCAAAACCGTCTATGACCTTTATCCATCAGCTCATGTACAACTGTAGTTACAGTAAGTTACACGTGTCTTCAACTTTCTTAAATATTTTCCATCCATCTTCTTCTGCTTATCCAGAGCCGGGTTGTGGGGGCAGCAGTCTAAGCAGGGACTCCCAGACTTCCCTCACCTCAGGCACGTCCTCCGGGTCCTCCGGTGGGACCCCAAGGCGTTACCAGGCCAGCCGAGAGACATAGTCCCCCCAGCGTGTCCTGGATCTTCCCTGGGTCCCAGTGGGACATGCCTGGAACACCTCCCTAGGGAGGCGTCCAGCATAAATATTTTTCAATATTTTTTAAAAATGTTTTTCTTACATATTTTAATGTATTTTTTGGTGAGTTTAAAAAAAATAAATGTTTTTTTTTTCCATTTTAACTCTGAGTCTGTCTATTGTTATGGCAATACTTAGTGCAACTGTATTTTAAATTACAGGTGATTACAAATTACCATTTAATAATGTAAAGGTGAAATACAGGGTTTTGTTGTGACCTGCAGAGCAGTTATTTACTGTATATATCAAACCAATGAATAACTGTCCAAAATGACCCAACAGAAAACTTAAGTGTATCCAGCTCTCACCTGTAAATATGATTTACAGTAATTTACAAAAATATTTCAGTAATTATTTGGCAAAAAAAATATTGCCATGTGATGTAAAATTTTAAGTCCTGTTGTAAACAGGTGGTACTTGTGAAGCCAAATCTTTCCTTTGGTGGTACTTGGTGTGAAACGTTCAAGAGCCGTTGGGCTATAGTATAGGCTAAAGGTGTATGTTTTGAAATCAACACTGGACCACACTGATGTCTACTCTTTAAACTGACTCACCTGATGGAACTGGCTGATTTCTGGCTTTGTTGGCAAGTCACTTTTTTAGGCCTTAGCCCCAATTCTGTCTGTCTGATCAGATTATTTATCTAGCTGCCTAATGTTACAACATGAATGCCTGGTTAAATGCTTAATATAGTAGCCACTAACCTCATTGGCCTAACAGACTATTTTTTACTGTCAATCATTAACCAGTTTCTTTTTTTTATGCAGTGTTTTATTACTCCCTTAACATGTGGCTAGAGAGAAGGCATGTGGAAAATCATAGCACTTATGTTTTAGTGTTAAAGAAATTTCTGCAAGGTAGTTTCAAAAAATGTAAAGGCTACAAGCACAAAAAGCAAAATCTAATGCAATTATAAAATGTGAAATAATAGAGTCAACTAAAAAAAGTCAGGTCTGTTGGTGATAATAAAACATTTTTATTCATATAGCACTTTTTTCTAAATACTCAAAGACACCTTACAAGGAGTAAAAACAAAAATGACAGGTCATGGATACGAATTTAAACAGAGCAATACAAAATGTCAGTAGAATTGTGGGTAGCCTATTTCAGTAAACACCAAGTTAGCAAGATACACTAACTACATGCTGCATCCTTAATTCGATAGTTTGAACCTGATATTCCCAGTAGCCATGTCTAGGGTCTTTCAATGATGATGGTTTAGTTATATTCAACTAAAAATAAACAGCTTTTAAAATCTTTTTAACATTTGTTATATCAATCCAAGAAGTAATGCGTTTCAATTTCTACTGCAAAATAGACGGGAGAATGGCCATCACCAATTTCCACGTTTAGCCATAAATTGCATTTTTCTCAAACAGTTAGTTGAGAATATGACAGGTTAAACAACTAATTTCACTAAAACCTGGTTAAAATCACTATACTTACGTACAAAAATGTTGTTTATAGTTTATAATTTTACTTCCTTGTTGAACACGGGTAGATGATGACGTATGTAGAGGTAAGACCATAAGGGTTACCTACAGCAACCATTACTCTAACACGGGCCAAAACTTTAAATTAAACAATAGTTATGATTAAACTGATAAAAAATAAATGACAACACCTTACACCTTTAACGTTGTTAAATGAAGGTTTAAACTGGCCAGAAAATGCCTTCCTTGTGGGTAAATTGTCCCTTCATTTTTGATGGACTTTCCATGTTGATGACATGGGTAGAGGTATTTCATTTTAGAACTCAACGCTACTTCCTGGATTTTTGTACGTTTTTCAACTTTTTTCCCCCCGCAAACTGTCACTTCACTGATGTAAAACTACGATATTTATTTACTACAGGTTCTATCCCATCAAACCAAGTCAGAATTGGAAAAACATGCAAACCTGTCACATGCAATTTATAGTGCATTTCACAGATAAATAAAATTTTCAAATTTTTACTTATTTTGGTAGGAAACTACCTAACGTAATAGGAAGGGGAAAAAATGCAGCACTGAGTTCTAAAAGGAATGCCTCCATCTATGTCTTTAACTGTTATCAATTTCATCCCAAATGCAAAGAATTTATGAGCAAGGAAAGCATTTTTCTGACAATTTAAACCTTCATTTAACAAATTAAATGTATTGTCATTTATTTGTATTTGTCAAATTATAACTATTGTGTAATTTAGACAAGTTTTAGCCCTTGCTAAAATTATGGTTGCTAGGTAACATACCCCGATGCATGTCATGTCTGGTGCCCATGTTCAACCAGTAAGTAAAATGATAAACTTCACCAAAATGACAAACTAGAATAGACTAGGCAAGATTTTTTGGCAAATCTTTACTCTAATGATATTAACTATGCTTTAGAGAAATCAGTAGTCTAACCTCTCATATGCACCAAGTATTGGTGTACCGCAGTTACATCTGTTAAGGGGCAGGGCCAGTATTGGGGACAGCACTTGCTTTAAAGTGCTATAACAGTGACACAACAAGTAACAGTCAGTGTGGAACATGAGAAGACAGATCAGACGGCTAAAACGGTGCCGGGTTCAAAGAGGTCCTTAAATTCAGCAGTGCATCAGTCTTGAAATGTGTGCGGCCGCCATGTTTTCTGGTCCTTGGATCCTGGAGGTATGGTGGTGGGGTTTATTAAAAAAAAAAAAATTAAATTAAAAAAAAAAAAGTATTGAAAAGGCAATCCCCAGTGCACGGTAGTATACACAAGTCCATTCAGGAGCACATTTGACAGGGCAAGTAAAAAAGATACAAACAAAGTTACAAGTTCATGTGTCCCCATTTTGCTTTAGTTATAATAATAGAAATCATAACAGACAAACACTGAGTTATGTTTGCAGACATACAAGAGGGAACAGGATTTCGGCAGTCGAGTTTTTCCTGATAAAAATAGGGATTTTTCATCAAAACGGGGAAACCATGAAGACACGATTCATAAAGGGCTCATAGATAGATAGTCTGTAACTAGAGGGTAACATAGAACTTTTATGCGGTACATGGCATAGGTTCATACGTGAGGGGCAAGGCAACACAACTGAACTAACTACTCGGTAATCAACTAGTTCTTAATATTGCCCTGTTCCCCGATGTGTTCCGGCGGGGAGGGCAGTGGTGTCCGTCCTGAGGCTGGTGTTGGGTTGTGGGGTGTGTGGTGGTCGGGTGCACAGAGCAGTGGGGGTATATGGGGTATGGGGGCTGGGTGGGTCCCGCTTTCATTGGTTGTAGAGGGAGCGCTGTTCCCAGGGCATGGGCTGGATGGAGCGGGGTACAGGGGAGGGCTTGAGGCTGGCGGCTCCGTTAGGGTGGAGGCTGTGGCCCAGAGGGTTGATGGCGCTGAGGGGTCGCTGCGGGGCCAGTGAGAACGTGTCCTGGTGCTTGGCCTGCAGAACACATAGGGAAAAGTTAGAGACATGACCTTGCTCTTTTACTTCAATAAGTTGAGGTCAATATTTTGGTAGATTTTTTTTTCCTATTTTTGGATCAAAACATCTACCAGTACAATGAGACTTGCACGTTCCAATTGTTGCATAATAATTTTGTTTAAAAAATCTATATGGATTTAAAACTGGTGACAGTGTAAATAACTGGATGACAGTCCAGCTCTTACACAAACATCACAGCCAATAAATATAAAGATTTGTTAGGTTTATCTATCAACATACAACAATAATTTGTAAATTTAAGAATTCAGAAAATCTAAAAGCTCCGAGAGTTGATTTCTAGTACCAGGGATGGGATCAGACAGAATTTTCACAAGAACAAGACGTGATTTTTATTTTATTTTTTTACATAAATATTGTATTGTGAATAAATTTTTATCCCTTTATGGATCATTTTCAAACAGTGTTTAAGTGTGTAAAATGGTGTCTGCGGTTGAATTCATCATGCAATATTTTTCTCACTTTGTACAAACTTTAGCACTTATTATCTGCATCATAATTGGTCCTTTCACTATGAAATAAAAACTGGGACCGAGTTTAAAGTTAGTGCTAGGCCACCTCGGGGTGTACTCCTAGCATAAATATGTAGTTGTGTAAAGACAGGGTTAGTAGAGTGAAAGCCCTCTGTAGTACTAGTGTTAGTAGTAGACAGAGCACTGCACTAGGGCACAGACAGAGGGGGAGGGGTCTCTCCTACCATGGGGTTGGCGCTCAGCCTAGTGTATCCCTGGCTCATCTCCTTTACCTCAGGCACCAGGGGCTGGAGCAGAGAGTAGGAGGAGGAGGGGGCGGGGCTGGCTGAAGAAGACACCAATTTGGACGAGCTCCTCATGCTCTGGGGGGCACTCTGGGATGACACCACACTGGGACACACCTGTAAAAGCCAACAGCATTTGAAAATTCAGGAAGAAAAAGGGCTCGCCCAAATAGTACCATTTATTATATGCCATTATTGAAAGATTTGAATTAAATTTAGATCCAACTCCCTCCAGTATTCTGGTTTTGCAGGACAGAGATTACACCATAAGAGGTCAAGAAAAATGTATCCTTAAAATGACTTTTTGGTTTCAATTTTGTAAAATATAACTCATGATTATAATTACCGTCCTATGAATGATTGGGAAAATGTGAATGCAATTTTAAAATGTCCTTTTAAAATGTCCCTGAGTGCTACTGCCTCTTGGCCAGATTGCCCTTGAAAAAGAGGTTGTTAATCTAAAAAGTCCTGTACCCAATTTTTTTTCTTGTATTCTAGCTAAATTTGTCCTGTCCCAGTACAGATATACTGAGGTCAAAATATGTCTGGTGTACTGCACAATTACAAAAGTGGGCATTATCATGCCCATGTTGTTATCATTTGGACAAATGATGAAAATAAGTACACATTGGCATAAATGGTGTCACATTGATGCAATCCCTCATTTGTTCAAGAATGGTCCCATGGTAGTGTCATGTTGTGTCATGTTACTGTTAAAGTAAGCTCCTTATGTAGTAGTATGGGGAAATGCTATTACTACTATTGATCAGGCCTCTTAGTCCTGTGTGGTAAATATTCTTACATAATGCAGTGGCGTTGGTACCTGGTGGTCGGGCACTGTTTGGTTGGGTAGGCCTGTCCCTGGAGCACCCTGGGGCATGGGGGACACACAGTGAGACGAGAGAGGTTCTTGGGGGCCGTGGGTGGGGTGCTGTGGTGGCTGCATGAGGCTGCTGCTGTTGCTTTGCTGTTGCTGGTTCTGCTGCTGGTGACGCCGAGGACCAGAGAAGTTGGAGCGTCGGCTGGAGCTCTGAGCACAGGAGGGCAGTATGATTCAGGACATATAGTGGGAAGAAATCACTGATACATTTCTGTTTAATGACAGGAGAGGTAACATGAGAACAGGACTACAGTGCGCTGGTGTGAGCTGTCACCATGGAGACAATGGACAAGTGTACACACACAAGCCCAGACACACACACATTTACCCCGTACAGACTCACACCAAACCGGATTTCATGTTCTCCACTCTTAAGTGTTATATATGTGTTTGCACTAAAACTTATATATGCACATACCACCATTAATATTCTGTACCCAGAGCACACGTTTGTCATCATTTTAGTCATTGTATATTTTTGCACTCACATTGGGTCACATATAAGTGCAGTCATCCAAAAATGGTCAACTCGGACAATTATTTGTAAGTTATGTTTGCCAGCTAGACTTACCCATTTTATCCCCATGGTCCCTTCTAGAATAAACCTCAGATACATTTGGCTGGACTATTCTCTGGATTATTCTGGAGTAGTAGTAATTAAAGCAATGCTATGGAACTTTCTGGAAGTGGCTTGTCACCTGCATGATTCCACGGAAATAGAAAACGTTAAGCCATATTTTGAAACATTCTTGGAGAGACGTTTTATGCCATACAGTGCAATGCAATGGCCAAAGGAACAAAATTTCCATGATAACAAGCAGGAGAAGGCCCTCCCCCAGGTCAAATAAATCAGGTTTGTGGAGATGCAAGCCCGTTCACAGTAAGGACATGTTTTTCAATGCAATAAAAACAATCAAAGTGAAAAACATTTTTTGCCTTTTTTTTTTAGCTAAAAAGTTACATATTGGGGCTGTCAATATAAAAGGCAAAGCCTCTGTCTATCATCCGTTTGACTTGCAATGAACGAATGTTTGACCTTCCTGTTCAAGAACATCCTGCACATAGATTATAAATAAGACCCTGGATTCCCTCACTGATGGCTTGACTTGTGTCTCCACACACGTTCAGTCGCGCTCACACCAACCTGGTTTTTGGCGGCGGCGCTGCAGCGGTGCTGGGCCAGCTCCAGCATGGACCTGTAGCTCTTAAAGCAGGACGGGCAGCTGAACTTGTTCTTAAGAGCCAAGCCCACACACGCGCACACAGAGACACACACATACATTTGGATTACTACAGGCATCATAAAAAGAGGTATAGTACCCGTCCCTCTCTCTCCCTAAACTCAGCCTCTCTCTTAACCCTGGTCTACAAATGCAGCTTGTCATAGTTCAATATAGGTCAACAACTACTTCAATATTTTAAGAAGGGCAGATCATTGTTTATTGATGCATCAAAAACATTTCGGTAAAAGCTTTTTTACGCATGTGAATATAAGACATAATTTCCAGAAATATTCCAGATTTTCTTTTCATGTGGATTTTAATTGAAACAAATTCATCACAGAGTGAAAACAATCATTTGTTGAAACAACTCAAATTGGGAATATCTGACAATTCACAAATTTACAGCTAATCCAATATTATTAAAACATGTATGCAAGGGCCACAACAAAAAATGAAGACTTGTCAGCAATTAATTTTGCGATTCAATTAGTCGATTAAACGATTACTATTACTGCACATTGGGACTTTTTAAATACATTATCATCCAAATAAAGCTTGAAAGATGGTGACTGAAAGCTTCTAGAGAATATTTACAAATAAAGTGTAAAATAACCCAGAAATTGTTTATTCTTTTTGACATTTTGATGTAAAAATGCCACTGTCTTTGTTATAAAAAGGTCTTTTCATATGTGTTTTAGAGTCTGTATAGTCCAGATAACAATTACAATGATCAAAATATGATTATTTTTTATAGTTGCCTAGTCGTGATTAGTCAAATAATCATTGCAGCTCTATTGTGTGCTACCCGTCAGCTATTATTGTGTCATTAGTGTTGTGATCAGACATACCTGGTTGTTAGCAGCAGCACTACAGCGGTGCTGGGCTAGCTCCAGCATGGTTCTGTAGCTTTTGCAGCAGGAGGGGCAGTCGAAGCGGTTGGGCCCGTCGTCATGGATACGCTGGTGGTTGCGCAGATAGCGGGCTAAACGGAAGGCCTTCCCACACAGGTCGCACATGTAGCGCTTCTGTCCATGGATGCGCATGTGATTCCTCAGGGACATGTAGTTTGTGTATGGCTTACTGCAGAAGTCACACCTGAGTTTGGAACAGAGACAAGGGACATTATTGGTAAAATACAGACCCTATTTTACGTTATTGGTAAAATGAAGCTCCTATTTTACATTATAGGTAAAATAAAGCCCCCAACAGAAATTATTCTTAATCATCTTGAGCTATTGAAAATTTGGCCGTTTACTCGATGCAGTAGCATGTGGATTTACTAATGCAGAGTGTAAATGTGCTTCCCTCTTCAAAGAAAAGAAATCAACTTTTTTGTGGTTTGTTAATTGTTTTTTAGATACAGTATATAAAAAAGAACATTTTAAAAATTCCATCAGTTAATTGAATCAATACAGCTCTTTCGTGTTAACAGGGGACATTAATCTGGCAAAAGTCAGATTGATAACACAGCGTTAATAAGTAGTGATGGGACAAGATCTTGTACATTTCGATTGGACGGGAAGGGTTAACTTTGCTTAGTTAAACCTTCTGAGAAGGTGTAGAGCTACAAAGCTGTGCCAATGACAAATCTGTATATTGAACTGCAACATTTATTTATCATAAATTATGTCAAAATCTTGTCTTGATCTAGTGAACGTAATCTCGTGTTAGGCCTCCTCTCGTGAAACTTGTGCCTTGTCCCATCCCTATTACTAAGGTCAGCTCTGTGATCTCAATCCAGAATGTCTCTGGTTGGTTGATACCGTTCAGAGTGGATTGGATTTTTACCCAATGCCACTGAGCCACTTGACATGCTCTGAGACAACATAGCTTTTGGGTCAATAAATGTGTAACATCATACCTACTGTTTTTTACACTTGCTATCTTGTTTTTGTTTTTTTTAAATCTGCCTCTTGGAAAATATAAACTTTGTGCTCTGCATCATAAGCTGTGGGTGCTCGAATGGACAACTGGGAGCCCTACAAGATGGATTCTTGTAGGTTTGAAAACTCAGACCTTGCAAAAATCCAACACGCAGTGCAAGTTTGAGGGAACATTTCAGCTACTTTAAACACAGACATGATCAGCACCAAGTCTTCAAATAAACCCACGCAGTTAATTGATGGGCAGCGGCACAATATAGTCTAAAACTGCCAAAGAAATATTTCAGTCCAACTAGTTAAATTTGGTTAAACTTAGGAATGTCAAAGGTATCAAAAATCAGATAGTAAGCGATACTAAAAGCAGTATCGAAACTAGATTTCGATACTCATTTGAGCAGGTATCAATACTAAAAAAGTCACATTTACAGGACAGAAATTCATCTTTCGAGAATAGCTTTAGAATGATCTTGAGCTGCATCAGAACAAGTACAACCACATGGGCTAGTATAGGACCACTATGGAACCTACCTGGACGACTGAGGGATTACACAGGGCAAATATAAGGCCAAATTATCATACAAGAGAAAGTGCAATGACTTAATGTTGAAAATCATATTCTATTGTCCAAAGAAAGATCGTGGTATCGGAATCAGTATTGACTATTGGGTCTATTCCTTAGTATCAAAATCAAGTTTTCGTAATTTTGAAATTTTAGTATTAGTAACACTAGTTGACCTTAATATCATCAAAACACCTGCTGTATTTTTTTTTCTTTAATAATAATAAAATATTTAGCAATACATCAAAGTCAAATTGATGAGCTGCCTCTAAAAACCTGATCGAGGCACCTCAAGTAAAAACAGGTTATTCTTACTTGAAGTCTCCAATCTTGTGCGTGAGCTTGTGGTTGAGGAGCGAGCTGGCGTGTTTGTAGGCGCAGTTGCACAGGTCGCAAACGTAAGGCCGCTCGTCGGACTCTGTGTCGTCTGGGGCAGAGGGAGCGATGTCCGAGGCCGGTGTGGGGGGAGCAGAGGGGGCGGGCGGAGGGGCAGAGGGCTCCAGGGACAGAGAGGAAGGGGACAGACTGGAGCCAGACAGGGCCGCAGAAGAGGGGGGCAACTGCTCGCACCAGCTAATGGTCGAACTCGGCTGAAACAAGGAGAGACATAATTGTTAGTGAATTCAACACATTGTGGAGCAGTAATAAATACATTTGTACAATTCTGATTCGTATTGAAAAACAAAACAAAACACTTGCACATATAGTTTATGTTAGAATAGTGCTCTCAAAACTAGGGATGCACCTTCTCTTATAGTCTTTGTATGTATCTTTTTGCCCCAAAAACAGACTCAAATAAAAGCAAGCTTTTTCCTGCACTGAAAAACAAATACAAACAAATCCTTACTGTGAGCGGGCTTGCATTTCCACAAACCTGACTCTTATTTGGCTTGGAGGAAGGCCTCCTCCTGCTTGTTTCCATGTAAATGTTGTTACTTTGACAATAATATTCCACAATATGGCATAAAAAGTGTTCATCTCCATGGACAGGGCTCCAAAGCATGGCTTAACTTTCCACTGCATCGGAATCATGCATACGAGTTTCCACCTCCAGCAAGACTTTAAATTGGTGAAATATTGTCAATTAAAGCAACACCTTGTAACTTTCCGAAGGTGGCACGTCATCGGAATAATTCCATTGAAACAGAAAGCTATAGCAACTTTGGACAATTTTTACTTTTACTTTACGACATCTGAGGGCAGTATCTGTGCTTTCTACTCCATTACATTTTGAACTGGGCTGAAGTATTTCTCATTATTGTTTGAGACCTCCTGAAAAGTCTGAGGGGTATATTTATAACACGTTCATAATTTGAACAAAAATAACAAAAACGGCTAGAAAAAAAACACTGATTCATGTATTTCTAACAAATTTTGTCAAATCTGTATCAAAATAACTATATTTAAAGCCTTGTAAAACGTCAAAATCGGCACAAAATACCTTTCTAAACGGGTATTTTCAGTTGATTCTAATAGTTTTACTTAAGTAGTTGTTGTTTTTTTTTTATGTTGTATTTCTTCCACTGCTGAAAGGCTGTCATCTGTCACCACTTGTCTACCAGGCCTTCATCAAATCTCTGACACACTTTTCAGTTGGCACCAAATAAAAAAAGTGTAATTATAGACTTCAATGGTCCAAGAGACACACGGACTTGTGCTGTGTAGTTTTACGTTTACGTGAGGGAACAATATCAAACCTATGGTTTCGGCAAAGTAGTGAGATCAACAATGCTTCAGTGCTGACCAGCCTCAATGAACTTCATAGTCTGGCACCACAAAGAGGTCTTTCAAAGTTCACCACGGGGCGTCTTCCGCTCCCGTTTCCTGTGGGACAGCCTCTCTGTGTTTACCCTGCTGTTTGCAAAAAACACTACGGGCTCCATGCAAGCATGGATATACATATGATTCAAGTAGCACAAAGATCAAGCCTGAGCACTCGAACAAGACTCCAGCAAACGGAGGACGTTACCATGCACTAACAGCTCCAACTGTGGAGCCTGCGGATGTGAGCACAGGCTGCACTGCCTGTGACAGTCAGTGCAGCCTGTGAGGGCTGTGGCTGTCCACGGCGCGCACGCTGCTGCACTATTTGCATTCCCGTGCACACAGATTATTCAACCCTTTTATAGTTATAATGCACGCGGGTGTTATAGTTTAATGTAATGGCAAATAGTTGTGTGCTACGCAAAAGTCCAAGTAGGCCGTTAGCGGCTAAACATAAATACGCTAACGATGCTATTTGTTGACATAATATCCCTCTTCTCGCGATTCCTCGTCTCAAACTCTCTGAGCGGCGCATACACCGCGTCTGCGTGTCTTTAGTCTTCGTGCTTTATTCGCAGTATCTGGTGCTTTGTTTGTGCACCGTAGATGCAGTGTGCTGGATGCAGTGTGCTGTAGCTAACTGTCGGAGGACAGGCTCTTACTCCGGAATCACTGGGGTCCTTTTTCCAGAACAATTGCGAGCAGTGTCCGAAAGACTCGGCGGAGGACACGTAGTTAACTCCGTTCCTGTCCTGGAAGTCTCCATGCGCGCTGCCCGGGTTGGTGCTGGCGTACATGTTGGCTGTAGGGGCTCTTATGGGGCAGTTTAGAGTAAAAATGAGGAGATGTTTGCGCTGCTTTTGTCGGAGCTGGTGCCCAAAGAAAACAGCCTCTGTCAAACAGGGCTTTTGGCGGCAGGCTGGCGCGGGACTGCTGACACCTAGCGGAGCGGAGGAGAAACAGCTTCACACGGTCTGCAGGAGTCTGTCATCTGGACTGGTTTCCTCAAACGTTTAGAAGTGAAACAAATCAACACAGAATGAAGCGCCCTATCAAATAAATGACGACACAGCTCTTGTATGAAGAGACTTTATTATGTCAAATGTCATTTCACTTTGTGAAGTGATCCATACACATGTGCACCAATAAGTGTCCACTAAAGATACTGGTGAAACCAGCACATTGTAAATAGAATCATTTACACATGATTTACATTGTGATGTGTCAATAAATATATATGTGACTAAATCAAATGTGACTTCTTAACAGAACACTCATTGTGCATAAATACATAACATTTTACACATTGTAAACAAAAGATGCAATACTACCAGAAATACACTTTGTGCAACAAAGCAAAACTAGTTCTACATAGTATTTTAGTGCAGTATAGCAGCTCCGTGCTGCCTCCTCTCAGTAACACATTGGTGTTTGGCTAGCTTAAGCGTGGGACACCGAAAAGATCATAGAAATACTTTTACATCACATGAGCTGGCACAGGTCAGAGCCCTCAGACACATGGACAGCTTTTACTAATGCAGCAGCACTGCTCTAGTCTCCATTCCAAGTGCTTCAGACAGACTGTGTGATGCTCTTCACTTCCAGAAAAGAGCTGTGGAGAAATGAGCTGTAGAAGAACCGGTAAGGATGTGAACAGTCCAGTGGAGATGCTCAGGGACGTGTCCTCTGAAGTACATGTTCAAACATTCTATCTATACAGCATGTGTCATGCGCAGTGTTTTGACCACAGGAACCTATGCAGTGCATCTCTAGACAGAATAGAAAAGATATAGAGGATGGAAGGTACTGCAGCTGAAGAACATGTTACTAATACTACTAAGAGGGCTCTGGCAAATGAACATGTGACTTTAGGCCCTGTTTGAGTGGCAGTCCAGTACATGAGAGGTGTAAGTGCTTCCCACTCCCCAGTGTGTAAACAAAGATGATTGTAATGACTTTGACACTACAGACACAGACCTTGGCTCCCTCTGTTGGTGGAATACTCATGGTGCATGTCTGAACTATATCTAGTGCAAACATGGAGGTGTTAGGTCTTGATCTCCAATATAGATGGGTTATGTTCCAGGATAGCCAGGATGATCTTATCCATATACTGCCTCAGACGCAGGTTGATCTCCTCTTGGTGCTTCAGAGCATCTACCAGCTGCAGACACAAAAACAGGCAGCTTTGAGTACAGCAGCAGTATTAAGCAGCAGCTATTATAGAGGCAAGTGTGGGAAACTCACCTCGTCCCTGGAGGCACTGTCAATCTCTGCTGCCAGAGACTGGGCCTTACTGTGGCAAGAGAATAGGTTCCTCGCTTCATAGAGGCTCAAACTCAGAATCTGGGCATTCAAGTCATCGTTCTGATCTCGGAGTTTGTAGTTTTCCTAAAGAGGTAAACATACAGGTGGTTAGACACAAAGCCATCACATGTTTTTGAATATGTATTTAAAGTGTATATGCCAACTACTTCTTTAACACAGATTTTGCCTCATCTGTTGTAGTTTTTTAATTTTAGTGAGAATTATAATTTTACTTTCTGGTTGGACATAAACAGCCAATATGACACACATGTATGTTACCTAGCAAACATAATGTTAACAAGAGTCAAAACCTGTCAAAATTATAGTTATGATTTGACAAAGAAAAATAAATGATGACACATTTTATTAAATCAATGTTTAAACTGTTAGAAAAATGCCTTCCTTGCATGTAAAATGTCTCTGCTTTTTGGATAGAATTATGTCATAGAGATGACATAGCTAAAGGCATTTTAGGCTTTTAAAACTCGGCACTACGTCCTGTAATTTTCACGTTTTTGTTTTCTACTTTTCTTCACAAACTGCCACTTAACTGATGTAAACTATGATGAATATTTACCACATGTACTATCCCACCAAACCAAGTCATAATTCAAAAATGTATGAATCTGTCAAATGCACTGTAAACATTAGCAGTCTGAACTGGAGGTACCTGTTTCAGTCTCTTGACTTCATGCTCCATCTCAATCTCTCTGGTGCGGGCGTTTAACTCACACAGACTCTTTCCTTGGCCTGGATGCTCCACTTCCAGTTTAAAGAGCTGCAGGTGCTCTAGCTCACGCCGCAGATCGTCTATCAGCTGCACACACACACACACATTAGAAACACACTGTTATCATGTCCTTTATTGAAGAGCATCTCACCTCCTGCATGGCTTCCTTCTCTTTCTGGAACTCATGGCGGTTGTGCCACAGTTTGTCCATGATTTTCCTGTACAAGTCCATCTCATCTTTGAGCCTCAAACTGGTGTCCTCCAGCTTGTCTGACATCCTCTGTTTCTCCTGCACACATGCACAACAGGATGAGGTCAGTTGGACGACTATGTACATGTCAAAACAATGCTATAACAAAGGCTTAACTGGTTAACGTGTCCAACTGACCTAAAAATATTGTTTGAATTTAGGGCTGAAAGAAGTTAACTGATTTATCATCATCTATGTTCTCTACGTAGCAATTAAATCTTGTTATGTGCTGAGAAATTTTATGACCCAGACAAAACAGTATTTGCATCAAAGGGAAGCACAAAAAAAGGTTATCTGTGAATATCCTCCATCATCATGTCCTCAAATGGCATACATTTTGCTTTATGTGGGTGGAATTTAGAAAAAATCTCATAATCAGACTTTTTGCAATCCGAAAAACTGACTGAGTAATCTAAGGAATAATTGAGAGATTAATCAATTAGCAAAATATTAGTTAGTAGCAGCTCTGTTTGAATGATTATTGTAGCCGTTAATAGCTCTTTTTGCAGTTACCAAAAATAACTTGTACGGTAAAGCAAAGCTGGTATGTTCTCGGTCAAAACCTCCTAATTTCCAGTACAAACATTCCGTTATATTAACTTGTTTTTTCATACACAATTTTCTGGTTAAAATGTAGAATGTGTGAAATTTGCCGAGTTGTTTGTCTAAGGTTGTAACATCATTTGTAAAGTGGGCTATTGAAATGGGCAGAATAATCACATCCCCTCACCTGATCCAGTTTCTCTGTCTGTGAGCGGAGTTTGCGCACATTTAACTTCATGTCTCCATTCTCCTCCTCCAGTTCTTGTATCCTGTTGTATACACAAGTTTAGAAACCCTTTCCCTGTCTGATTAATGATTAGACAGCATACCTAGAGCAGAGCAGTTCAATCTCATGGTTGCGACCTCGTTCCATTTTGATGTACACCTCCCTGTGTCTTTTGGACTCGTCCTCCAGGCTCTGATCTGCTCTGCTCTCAGCATCCTTTACCTGCTCCTCCAGCTCATGCACCCTGAGGGGATGACACCCACTGTTATCCTCTGCCTTCAGCTATGAATCATTACAATTGAAGAAACTGTTGTTTTCTGTTTGACAGCAGAACAGCCAATACAAATTTTCTATCATACTTGTTAATGTGTAATGCTTTATTCAAAACAGAGATAGAGAGAGAGAGATCTTGATGGCAAAACCACTGTCAGCCACAGCAATGGAAAAATATCTCGAAGATGCTGTTGGATCACTTGTTAAGAGACTTTGGATACAACTTTACAACAGGATTTACATGTTAGATTTGTTATGGAGTGGCTGCAACTCCAAGACTTCTGCCTTTCATTTTAGCGGTGAGTGACACACTAGGGAGTGCCATGCATGGCGACACACACACACGGCCTGCGAGGTCTGTGGCCACAAATATTCACAGAAATTGATCCATCTGGATTGATCCATCCATCCATTGACATCCCTAGACTGGTCACAACTGGTAAAGTCCAATCAGTATCAGTGTAAATGATGTAAAGCAGGTAAGAAGTACAGAACTAACCGTTCGTGTACAAAGGCAAAGGCGTGCGTTTGTGTTTGAATGTATAAATTGTAAATAATGGGTGACTTGTGTTTTTGCTTTTGTGCGAGTCTGACCCAGCCTAGTGTTGTACCTGAGCACCAGATGAGTGTTCTCCTGCTTGAGTTTGGACTTGAGGTCTCCGTTAGCCAGACAGTCCCCTTCCAGTTCTGTCACCTTCTTCTCCAGGTAACTCACCTGAGACACCAAAGTTATGGACAGTTATTGACAGTCATTAACAGTCATGGACTGTAAAGACAATACATACAAGCCTATTATGGTTATTCTCACTGTAGACATTTTACAAGTGGCTAAACGCTCCCATTTAAGTCTGAACGGCTTTCCCATTGAGCGCCAGCGCCGCATGCATACGTTCTGCTTGAACTGCTGGTGTTGCCATCCGTGTTAATGCGTGGCTGTGGTTTTGCGTGCTTATGCTTGAAAATGCTCAAGTATGCAGTGTGTTTAGGCACTAAGTGAACATCATCACAAAATGTTCCAGGCCAACAAAGCTTAAAAAAAAAACTGCAACAGTTGTTGATCATTATTGAATATTTTTAATAGGTTCATTTCTATAGCCACATTCATTGCGACACAGAATCAGCAGAACTACACCCACGAGACAATGCAAAAAAGTGAATAAAGCACAACTGTGAATAGATTTGTTGTGAAAATGTGTGCAGAAATGATTAGGACTCTTGATCAGATTCAGCATAGTATTTGAGCTTTGAGTTAAATTTGTCTTGTGCTGAAGCACCAACAGCTGCAATACAACATGATAAATACAGAATAGACAAGACCATGACAGACCTGATTTGTACAACTCAATGGTCATCAAGAGTTTAACTCAACTCAAACTGTGAGAACAGAATGTGTGATGGTCATTGTTGATTTTCTGGGCTAACTGTGTTACAGAATACACATAAATGTGCTGCAAAGATGGAAACCCATGGTACATGTGTCCATGATCTTCATTGCCGGTTTCACCATATACAAGTTGTTTTGTACAGTCAAGCTTCAATAGCACACACCTAACCCATAAATCATAATGCTCCAGAGCACTGCTGTATAAAATGTATGAGGTAGACCTCATGTTGAGTGTGTGCTGTATGGGGCAGGCCTTGTGTTGAGTGTGTGCTGTATGGGGCAGACCTTGTCAGCGATGTCCAGGTCACAGGAGTCGATGCTGTCAGTGAACAAGTCCTCTGTGCTGCTGTGAGGACTGGAGCCAAACACACTGTGGTTGGCCTGGATCAGCTGCCTGCACACACAACACAGTGAACTGTACACTACTGTACTGTATACACTGGGCTAGCATAGCAGCTCTACAGAAAGGACACTAGGACACATACTGCAGATAACAGAGGGACCTTACCTTCCAAAGGCCCGACTGGAGATTTTTCGAGGACTGGAACACAACAATAACAGCAGATGTTAGGACTGCTTAATATAGTTACATTCAGACCAATCCAAAAATAACTTCTCTTAAAGTGGCTCTACCAATTTTTTGTTCATGTATTGATGCCCCAGTACAGATATATTGCTGTAAAAGCAGCTCTCTTTGCTCCAAGCAATTTATCCTCAGTGAAACAGGAAGTGGCCTGTTAGCAACCTAGTTGTTATTGCATTGAAGTGACACCAAAGTCCACTCTGGTCTCTGACAGGCTTGAAAAGTGCTTATAAATTCATTGTGGTGAATAACTAGGACTCCTACAAACTGTCTAAAATGAACTAGTCATTCACCCTTTAAATATAAATCCTATGTAGATGAAGTGCCTTTTTATTTGGCGCTTCATTGGCCTCAGACTTCATCTGTGTACAGAATTGTACTACACTATGTGTTGAATGTTTGGTTGTCACTATCTTTATTTATTTTTTTATTTATTTATTTCAGGGACACTGCACATTAATAAACATTTACATGTAAATGTGCCAGAATTAGCCCGAGGCCTATTTTTCATCTGTAGTCCCGGGCCAGGTGTAAAATGCCAACCTGTTGGAAGTAAAATACAGTAGAATAAAAACAAGGTTATTATTTACACTCTAAAATCATACAGTCGCATACAACTCCATTCTTAGTCATAAAATCACATTCAGCCACATACATTCAGTTTCAGCCACAAACACAACGTACCATTGTCTACATACACATACACAGACACAAACAGACATACAACAAAACTCAAACACAGGCAGGATGGAGACAGGGGCATCGAGAGGTGGATGTTAGTGGTGACAAGACTGATTTTCAATGAACCATTTCTTTAACTGTAAATTAAATGAGGTGTAAGTGGGAAGACTTCTGATTGTGATTCTGATTTTTTACTGCTCAAACTAATTGCCCCTGGTGGGATTAATAAAATTATCTGAATCTGAAATGTAAAGCGCTCAGCCAAAAGTAGGTCAGTAGAATGCAGTAGTCTCTTTGTGTCACTGGGGGTGATACCTGTTGGACTTGAGGTTCCTGAGGCGTGCCGCCAGGTCATTCAACAGGTTGACCTTCTTACAGCACTGAGAGCAGTAGATGTCCAGCAGTTCACTGTTACACAGCTGACGCATCTTCTGAGGAGTCTCACCACCGCTGCAATGGAAGTCACAGCTTTAGCAATACAGTTTGTGCTCAAAATACAACTTCCTTTTATTACTACTCATTTTACAGCACAACACAAATCAGCACAAAGTGCACTGTGAAATGATAAAAGCCGTATGACATATGCACAGAATATTTCCATACACAGCCATTTGCTCAATCTTGCCTACTTGTGGGCCCTTTCCTACTTTGACCAATGAATACTGTTGTTGTGTCCTTACGCAAGAGACTTTGCCCACACTGACTCCAGTGTCCATGTACACTGGTATATGTTAGAGTGAGTGCAAGGCAACAATGGAAGTAAGCCCATAGTACAATCTGTCATGTTTACAGCAGTTTTTTTTTCCCATTAACATTCACTGTCCCCACCAAATAAACCAATAATAAAAGTCTGCACATTCCCCCCAACTATATCCAACCACACACATCCTTAAAATCATGGGTGGTATTTCAGGTACATAATAGTGATGATGGATATGGAGAGAATACTGACACTTAAAGGCAGAGTGGCCAAATGTCTCATCCAGCAATACAGTATACAGTACAGTATTGGACTGTGTTGATGTGCACACACTAAACAGCACTTTAACATAGCAGGAGGACACTCCTTTAGGAGGAGCACAGCTAGCAGAAATGGCTTTGTCACGTGTGTCTGAGGCCTTCTCTTGAAAAGTTTGGAGTAGCCTTATGCATGTATAGTTGCTCTTAGTGCAGTTTTTAAGATTTTTTTAAAATATTAAATAAAGCAGTTGGTTTACAAAGGCCTGTGTTGGGTCTGACCTGGAGGGCGGAGAGGAGCCCATGTCCGAGAAGCCGTGGGTTTGGGGAGAGTCCTCTTCTGGACACGGGCTGCTGGGGCTGAACTCCACATCTTCCCCTTCACCATAGTCCTCGAACTGCTCCTCTCCAGAGAGCACAGAGGCCGATGCACTGGTGCTGCTGCTGGGAGGAGGCGGCCTACACCCACATATGAACAATAATCATATACATGTACTACACAAACATAACAGTGCACAGTCATGTGTGCATGTGGTTATGCAACAGTGACACTAGGAACATACCGTCGGTGACGTGTGGGCTCAGAGCTCCAAACTATGTTAGCAGGACCCAGCTTAGCCTCGCCATTCTGAAAACACACAAAGACAAAACTATCAGGGACAATCATTTTTATCAAAATATCTGTGAGAAGAAGAATATTAAACAGAGGCACAGGCTTGGTGGGCTCTCCTAGGGTGAAAGTGACATGAGACATTTATGTGAGTTGCCCGATTTTGGTTGCTTACATTATAGCTATAGCATTATAAATATTTGTATAAAGCGGGATTAGGGGCCTGAACATTGCAGGCTTATATAAGTGGGTTATACAGGTCACTTCACACTTTTGTGAAGCTGAAGCTTAATGGCTCTAGTTTGCTCTGATGATCATGTCTCTTGTAAAGGTAATGTTGAATAAATTATCTACTACAGTGCAGTCTATTACAGTGACCATCCAGTTCATGATGTCTGGGTCCAAACTTTAGGTTCACACCTCACCATCCTGTGAGGAGGATCTGTCAGCCATCATCTATTCAACATATTCAACACTGTCTTTTTTTATTAAGTCATCCTGATTCCTCAGGACCAGAGGAGGCCTCACCTCCAACAGACTTGCTCTGCTGTTGCCTAGCAACTAGTCCCATTTAGATTCAACATGGAGAACCAGGCAGACTGAGAATATGCACACTCTAGCATTCAGCAGAGAAATGCAGTATGGATGACCACAACAGAGCCAGAGTATATAACAAGGGTTTGGTAATGTCCACTAAATGGACAGTCTGCTGAGCAGTATTCCAAATATAATAGATGAAGCTTAAAGATACATGATGTGGCTGTAAGGATACTTTAGTTCCAAGATGGCACCATATATAGAAAGATGCCTTGGCACTGTGTTTTTTTTTTCCTGATGTGGCCAAGTAATGGAAGATACAAAGCAAATTATGACATAATTATGGAACTCAAAGCATATAGACATAGTTACTACCTCTACCAAGACCTGTTGGTAACAAAAAGTATTTTAAAAAATATTCAAAGCTTTGATGCAATCCAAGATTGTGCAGAGAAAGTTACTAACTACATTGTTACCTTAAAAATAGTATTCAAGGGAATTTATGAAAACTATTAGTCCATTTTGTGCTTCTAGAGTATGATACATGCAGGAAAAGACACAAAAAAGTTAATAAGTTAATAATAATAAGTTAATAATTTAATAATAATTAAGTCCTTGCTTGCAAGAATACTATACAAAGGCTAATGTAATCTAAAACAAACAAAAAACAGAAAAGGTAAGCACCCATAGCTATGGGTCTTCTAAAAGGAGCCAATAAAGTTGAATTGTCTTCGTAACAGTTGAAAGTTGTAGTTAAATGAGTGTCTGACCTGGTAAATATATCCGTTGTCAGTGACTGAAGCCTGACTGGAAGAGCGAGAGCGAGCTGTGACAGGCATCTTCAGAATCTCCTCACAGCCTGCAGCCGACAGAGAGGGGACAGCACAAGAGAGGACAGAAAGCTGGGTTAAAAAGCAAGAAGGCACCACTGTGGGCCATTCTGGACAGCTTCAGAGTAGATATCTGTGTAAACCCTCAGTCGTCCAGGTATGATCCATAGCAAAAGACGAATTTCAAATCTGTCAACTGGACAAAGATGTTTTGCTGCTCATCCAAGCCGCTTCTTCAGTTCTGATCGATCAGAACTGAAGAAGTGGCTTGGATGAGCAGCGAAACGTCTTCACTCCTACAACGATTTGTCCAGTTGACAGATTTGAACTTCGTCTTTTGCTTCAGAGCAGATGTTAGTAAAGTCAGTTCTACACATTTCTATACAAGCACCCTCAGCCCTACCTCACCCTTGGACCACTGCTGCCCTGCTCTCATGACTGTGACTCCCTCCTTCTGATCCCCACAGAACACATAAATAGTCAGATTTAAATCAAACTGACACATTGTCTTGTCTCACCTTTGATGGCAAACACTCCATGACAGAAGTCTCTGAAGTTAATCTTGCCGTGAGCGTTGGGATCCAGGAAACTGGTCAGCCTCTTAAGCTGAGACAAAAGGACATTTAGCAACATTATTATATTATACATGCATTATGTTATGTGAACATTTTAACACTGCCCAATATTAAAGAGGGGGTATTAAACTGCTATCACATAACACATTTAGATCACCATGTTATCTTTTATTGTTTTGAAAATGCTACATTCACCAAAGACAACATATTAAGATGTTTTACAAGTTTCATTTTTGAAGAGCATAAGTGACGCAGGCTTGTGGGCTGAGATTTGGATAGAATCGTACTAATAAACAGAACAAGGGTTCAAATAGGTCCCGGGAGAGATTGCAAGATTACTGCAACATGTATGGATAACATCTAAAACCTCTTCAGGCGTGTTTTTGATGAGGGAACAACATTATAACACTGTAGAAAGCTATTTGTATTGTTACTGTCTGTCTGTTTGTAAAAAATGGACCACGAGTCTGAAATAAAGATGAATTGAAAAGAATATAAAGTAGATTTTTCATTATTTTTTTAAATGATGTTTACTATGTCCAGGGAGACACCATTGCTTTACCTGGAATGTTGCACAGTATGACATTAAACTTATTTCCAGTGGAAAAATGCTGACAGTTTCACAATAATAGCTGCCAATAAATAAATAAAAAACATACTTTAATCTGTCCAGGCCTGAGCAGTGTAATATTTTGACAGTAGATGCTTCCACTAAGCTGTGCTGACTCTGCTGACATCATGCCATCAAAGCACCCATAAGATCTGAACCACTATTCATTTTGTAAGCATCATATAATAAGAATGCAAAGCTTCATCAACCATGATCCACCAGTCTAAGTCTGAGTGCAGTCATCTCAGTTTAAGTGTAGCTTCCATTGCCATGGAAAGAAAAAAAAAAAACAGAGATGATGAAGGAGGAGGAGGGTAAAGAAACAGCTTTTAGAGAAGGGGTTATTTTTAGAGCTCAGCCGCCATCACAGCTTTGCAGGAAATCCGCTCTCAGTCTAGATATGGCTCATTATGGATTAAAACAAATTTGAATTTAACATCATCAAACATCGACTCTGCTGCCATGGTGACATAAACCTCTTCTGCAAAATAAAATGTTAGGATGATAGAAGGAAAAGGATGGGGGTTCATTGCAAAGTAGAGCTGTCAAAAGTATTGAAAATTACATACTAATCAATACTAAAACTAGTATTAAAACCAGATACTACTGGTCGTGTGACAAGCTTTCCTCCAAGGAGATATATTAAAGCCATTCTGGGAAGTATTGTAGTAATATCTGATTTTCTTTTGACAAAATGTCTATTTATGCATTACTGTAGTCAGCAGTTTTTAAATTTAAATTTAAGATATGGGCTGTAACTACCAATAAAAGTAGCCAAGATAAATACTGACATAATGGAGGCATTCTAAAAAGCATACGGTATATTATATACAGTAGACAATGGTTTTAAAGAGCAGAATTCTATCCCATTGTAGATGCTATGATCAGTAAAATTAAAGACAGATCTGAGCTATTATGACATGCAATATTGTTAAAGGCTTAGTGAAAGAAACGTAGCTAATTATATTCAGTGCTAATTGATACAACACACGTCTTTAGACTTAAGAAAAGACATTTATTGGGCGCTATGTCTTCATCATGTGTCATTTTAAAATACCTGTGACATTGGGCTAGCTTTCATCATGTAGCCTGATTAAAAAACAGGTTAGCAAAAGACGCCTTATTAGCCATGTTTTCTTATCAGCTTAATGCTAAAATATCAAATATGTCGCTAAAATCTTCGTCAAAAACGTCTCACCTCGTCTCCTTGTCCGAACTGAAGCCCGAGATTGACCAAGTGCTCCACCCGGATGAAGCCGTCTGCGTCCCGGTCGCACATGTCGAAGACCTCCTTGAGCCTCCGGAGCACCTGAAGCAGCTGCTCCTGCTCCTGCTGCTGCTGCTGCTCCTGCTGCTGCCGCGGGTCCTCCATGTTCAGAGCCCGTCCCCGGTGCGCGGTTTGCGGGTCTGCGAGTTAAAAGGACCGTGTGGAATTGGCCTTATCGGTCGCCATCCTTCAGATCTCGGATCTCCACGCACGTCGCTGGTAGTCGTGTTGGAGGATGGAGAAGGAGGAGAGTGAGTGAGTGTGAGTGTGGTACTGCTGTTGCTATGACAAAAGAGCGCGAGGACAGACGGTGGGCGCTGATTGGTGGATTTTACACACGAGGCCCTGCATCACGAGACAGGTGCCAATTGATAATCCAGGTGTGTAATGTCCTGTACTACATGTTATGAGATAATTAGCCATGTTTAAATACATACTATAGTCACATATTGTTCGTCTTATTCCTCGGGTCTCGGCAGTAGACCTCATACTTGTTTTTTGGCTACATTTTTGGCTGACCTCGATTCACCTCGTGCATTGAAAAGGGGTTTCAGAGAAATGAAAAATGGCAATTAACAATTCTAAACAGAATACAACTTTTGAAGAGTGAAAAGTGCTCAAAATGGCATCTATATGCAGAAAGCTTAAACCCATATATTCAGTGTTAATTGGGATAACCTCTCACCAATGTACCATCTGCATTCTTCTGTTGTTTGTTTAATTAATTAATTAGGTGTCATTACTGGTAGAAATCTCTAGAAACTTGAATAGAGACCTTTTGTAGTAAATCCTGCTACTACAAAAATATTTGGTCAGATAAGTTGTTTCTAAACTAAAACACCAAAATTTACTTTTTTTGTCCTCCTGTAGAATGTGTTCTGATAAATAATCATCTGGTATGACGAGTATTACTAGGTCAGAAATATAGTTAGAGCTTAATAAGTAGTTTTAGGTTTTATAGTTTAATTAGGTAACATTTACATTCACATCTTTGTACAAAAATAAAAACATAATCACAAATCAGACTTCATAAAAGCAAATCAAAGACCTTAAAAAAGTAAGCATTTAAAATGAACTGTGGCCATCTGAGCTGTTAATATTGGGATAATACAAGAGTCACTGATTTTAGATCCACTTTAAATGAAAAGTCTTGGTTCAAGCAGAGAATCCCACCTCTCAGTTACCTAGGAGAAATACAGTCACAATTTGAGTTTTAGTTTGAATAGTGGTTATTGAAAAATGCTGTTTTATACTACTACGCAACCATATACTCAGCTGACTAGTGTAAATAGTTTAAGAACTATGCAAATAATGAAGAAGAATATTTACACCATAACAAAAAGGCATGTTAAAAATGACATTTTAGCTGTGGAAAAAAAAAGAAAATGTAACCCATTATAATAGAATGCTTTTCATAGTTCTTAATAAAATATATTCTTAAATATACAAAAATTGCAATTGTCTCTGTTTTCTGTAAAGACAGTCTTGTTTTATTTTTTAGTAACAAAAGTAAAGCTTGAGATCGGTCTTTGGGTATATAATATACTATGCTAACTTGTCATTGTCAACAACACAATATTTTTGAAAAGATGTCCGAAATTATGCTATTCACCTACCCAGGTTTATGGTTAGTTTAAAAAAAATCATAAAAAGTACAAATAAGCCTAAAGCAACTTACTAAAGAGCCTCTGTCCACAGCATATTCCACTCTCTCTGACCCATCTGGATTCTGATAGACCAGGTCAAACTTCCCAGGCTCAACCGGAGCTGTGAGGTCAGGGAAACACAACAAGAACGGTGGGCTTTGAATGTTACCTGTGACTGCTGTTATGTTAATCCGATGGGATATTCTACCTTGAAAAGATGTCAGTAGTTCCAGCTCAATCTGTTTGGTGTTTGGGTCAAAACTTAAAATTTTTGCTTCCTAAAAATATATAAATTATACATGTAACTATCAAGCTTAAAACAGACAGAGAATGGTAAATAATAGAATATATAAATTGTAACTGAACTTACTTTATAATCTGATACCTCTGGTGTGTAGTTCTCCGTCAGCTCCAAAAGCTATCGTGAAAAGAAAAGTAAGGATTCACATTTCTTTTGCCCTGTAGTCCACAAGTTTCAGTTTAGGGCTGCACAATATAATGCAATGGAACTGGCACAATTATCAAATCGCAAAGGCTGCAATTATTTCTATTATCAAATGTCCTTTGCAAACAAAATATGTCTTTATAGAAAAAAGTTGTTGTATCTCTAGTTTAGACCTCTACAAACACATTCTGAAATACATACTCAGTTCATATTTCAGTCTTCTCTCAAATGTTGCTAGAGTTGTTTAGAATGTACAATCTGAAAAGAATCCTACTTTTTAAACATATATCGCAAATCAAATCACTTTTTCCAAAATTGTGAAGTCCTAGTTCAGTTGCTGTGAATTGTTTGAAGATGAGGTAGGAATGCCAGGCCTACCTTAAAGGCGATCTTCTGCCCCACCTGTGGAGGAGCCGCCAACAGAGGCATGGAGCTGTAGTCAGGTTTGGGGAGACCTGTGCCATTCTGTCAAAAGTACATTCAGCTTTTAATTTGTTTAAAAACTTTATAAAACTTGATAAGACCTCCAAAAAGCAACTGGCTCACTGTACTGTACAAGTGTAACTTTTTGTGTTTTTGATCCAATATTATGTCTTATGCATGACAACTTAAACTTTTAACAACTTAAAATTTTGAGCAGATAAGCACTGTCACCTAATTATATCACAAGTGCGAGGTAAATATTATAATTTTAATTCTAATTTGATTCTTTGGTTCTAGATTTGACACACAATCACATTTTGTCTATGCCCCACATTTAATCTTGAAGGATAAAGGCATCCAGGGAAGGGCAAATTATTATATTTAAAAATATTTTTAAACATCTGTATTATTTCCCCCACAACTGTATCAAATCACTAGTCTGCACCACACTCAATTGTGAAAGGGTGAAGATGTTGCACTACAAATTATTAATTGGAAATGCTGATAAATGCCCAACCTAGCCATATTTTTGTTGAGTAAATATATAACTTTAAAAATAGCCAGTTTACCATAATATAGGATCCGTAACATATACAAATCTTTATAATTTAGTGCTCACCTGTAGGACTACAGACACATTGGTGAGCGAGTCTGTGCTGTACAACGCCTCCTTCTTGCCCCTCTCTTTTTCCTGATAATTGTACTGGATGCAGTTTCCTTTCCCTTGGCCCCACAACTCCTTGGGCTCCGGCTTTCTCCTCCCCCTTCCCCTCCCTGCCTCCCCTCCAGGCTGCTGCCACGTCTGCCCCACCAAGATGCGTCCGTGAGGGTGCTGCACTGGCTTCTTTATCACCAACTGAATCTCCTCCTCGCTGTCATTTCCACCATTTTGGATCACACTATTGGTAGACCGCTGAGACACCTCCCCTGATTTAGATTTACCATTCGTCGATTTTGCTTTTGCGGTTTTGTCTTCTTCCTCCGAGGATGAGTCCGTGCCCGATGATGATGATGGTGAGGATGAAGGAGGAGGGAGCTTTTTGAAAGGTGGTCGACCATTTTGGATAATTTTGGGAGACGTGAGGTTGGACTTAAGAGCAGGTTTAGATATTGGTTTAAGGGTAGGAATCTTTGTCACTGGTCCTTCATCTTCGCTGCTGCTCGTACTTGAAGAACTGCTACTCTGAAGCTTCTTTGTAGTAGTAGAAGTAGTAGTAGTCGTAAGTATTTTTGGTACACTTTTTTCAGACTTTTTGAGACTTGGAGCAGATGCACTTTTCAGTTTCTCATCCTTTTGTTTCTTCTTGTCCTTTTTGGTTGAGATTGTATGCATCTGCTCTGTCTCTATCTGTAGACCGTTCACAGCAGTGCTCTCTACAACATTCTTTTTCCTCTTTTTTTTTTTATATTCTAAAGTTGATGAATTTTCAACCGATGCTTCGTCTTCTGCGGGTCGGTGTCTCTTGCGTTTGTTGTCACTGGTAGTTTCTGGAAATGTCTGGGTGGTAGAGACACTGTCCACCTTCACTCTGTCAGATACAAACGGTCAACAGCGTCAGGAGTAAGGATTTTCAATTCAAAATAACAAAAAAGTACACATTTAAAATATATATTTCCACAGTGCTAGCCTCCAGATTTACATACTGTAGTTTTAAATTGTTAATGGTGCACTATGTAACTTTTCTGGTGGAGAGTTAGCCACGTGCTTGTCTCCATGGAGATGTTATTGCTTTGCCTTCAATAGTTTCGCACTATGGCATTAAACTGATCTGTCTCCATGGAATCAAGCAGCTGAATTACAGATTAGATCTATGGAGAGGCAACCCGACTCACAGCTTTTCGAGGTATTAAAAACACCTGTAATTGAAAAAAGCTAAATATACCAGCTTAATGCAACACTTTGGAGCATCCTGGGAATGAAAGAACATAATCAATCAAGCAGGTGGCGGACCATTCACTAGAAAAATTATAGTGCTCCTTTAAAATTTCTGAATGAAATGGTTTTACTCTGAAATGTATTTGCAAAATGCATTCTATGCAAAAGCATACAGGTGCCATCTTACTCTGGGCCTGGCTGGTACTCAGTTTTTGTGGATGGTGTAGCCTTCTAGGCCTGTCATGAGATATGTTCTGTTTCACTCTACAGTCATTTTCAAATTAACAAATCATATTGATAGCATGAGAATTAAAAGGTGCGCTATATGTAACATTTCTGGTGGGGCGATCCCCGTCCTGCTGGTCTTCACAGAGATGTTATTGCTTTGCCTAGAATATTCCTTGGTATGTCATTAAACTCATATTTTGGACTTCAATCAATTACTAATATAGCTACTGGAATCTGACCCAACTCTTCACAGATCTGACCTGTAACTTGGCCTGGTGGTGTGTTCTCCTTGCATATATAGATATTTAATGCCATACTGAAGAACATACCAGGCAAGGAGGTACCATCTCCATGGGAACACGCTGGAGGCAGACTCAACATCTGAAAAGTTACACAATGCACCTTTACGTGTGAGTGTATGGCCAAACCTAAAAATAAAACTACTTATTAAGTGCATATCCTAGGTCCCTGTGCCTTTGATTGGAAAACATCCCTTGAAAAGACATTTACAGACTAGTTTTTACAGTGATATTTTGCATGGCAGCTCACCGCACACAGTCGTTGTCCCGCACCACCAGGATGCTCTCCGTGTGGGGCAGGTAGCAGTCCTCGATGAACAGACTGAGGATGCTTCCGCGGCTCAGCTCAAACTTGTCCCGGATGATGCCCTCCAGGTCGGCCACCACACGGCAGGAGCGCAGGTCCACCAGCAGCCAGCACATGCGGCAGCCCACCACGGCCGGAGGGGCGTAGTCAAAGTTCAGCCGGACACGGATGAAGTTGGCTGTCATGGCCATTTACATTTAGGTTTAAAAACGACGGAAATTAACAATGTATAGAGCTATCTCATGTCCCAAACATGCCCGACTCAGAAGCGGCGACAGGAAAATGTCTTTTCGGTGAGGTTTTCAAAATAATTCTGAAGGATATTTTTTAAAAGTTTACACCTTTAAAAACAGGTTTGATTTAAACATAGTGGCACGCTAATTTAATCTTTTTAGTGAAAAAATAAGCCTAAATTGAATACAATTTGCGTTTTTAGGGAAACAAATGGAAAATAAACGCGTAGAAATTTAAATGGCCTTTATTTCGACAATCTTCATTTTTTTCGGAAACTACGTCTATCTCGCGGCGTCTCATCTTGAACGAGACCTCGATTATGTCAGTACAAAATAAAAAATACGATTATTATTATTATGATAATAATAATTATTATTATTCTTATTAATGTTTTTTAATAATAAGGCTTCTCAGGTAGGCTACATAACTTTCATTTTTTAAAAAGTGGAATAAAAAGAAAGGGAAAAATAGAACTGAAGAAAGACAAAAAGAAAGCAAAGAGTTAGTCAGCTGACCAGACCTGGGAGTGGTCATGTGACCTGCACTAAAGTGAAGTGCCACAGACTTCAGCCAACAATGGATGGGTTACATTCGCCTTATCTTGTAGCGCTGGTTTTCGCTACTTTATTTACAAAAGGTATTGTTTATTAACTTATTATTTGTATCTGTTGCCCTATATACCATAGGGCAACACAGGGCGTCATAGACGCGTGAATAAGTTGTATTAATTTGTTGGTTGGTAGATTGGAGAGCGCATCTTTATCCATAATAGTTTATGACACATCCATGTTATGCCAATATGCAAAACAAAAACAAAATAATAGATTGTCGATATCGGATCTTGTCAAATTATATAATCTAACCAATACTAACCACTATGTATCGCACTACTGTACTTTACTTCTGTAAATTTGTGCTGTGATTTTGGCCCAGGGCTCCCCAGTCCATTGCAGGGCTCAGAGACCTGGGGCTACGTGACTGTCCGGGATGGGGCGCACATGTTCTGGTGGCTTTACTACGCGGATTCTCCATCTGCGCAATACAAGGATCTGCCTCTGGTTATGTGGCTGCAGGTGAGATGAACTGGAGTTAAAGGTCTATACTAAAGTGACAATGAGGTCAACTGTGACAGGAGGTTTGCATTTGATCCTTCAGTGGTGCTGGGGCAACCTGTCAGGTGCAGGACCCATCTCCAGATCATGAGCTAGGCTTGGTCAGAACTAAATTGGCAGAAAGATTTGACTTTTTAATGAAATAAAATAAAAAGTCACCATAATAAGAGTGAGGTAACCTGATGAGCAAAGTTTTGTAATATTGTCCACTATGAGCCGACAAAGTATCCTTTAAATAAAGATGAAACCAAAAGTAGATTTATTTAGCTCCTGTTGTCATGTGATGCTGTTAGGAGTATGAGTAAGTATGTATTTCCTGTTCTCAGTCAGTGTCAAATATAACTTTCATTACTGATATGATGCATAAAATGCCAATACAATACAATGAATATTATAGGCAATATAAATGTTGTCACCCTAAATTTCAAACTCCATAGGGCACCATTTACATACATTTACATTTACATACCATAAGTTGGTTGAAAGTATGTGCTTTCATTTTATTGCATTAGCATTTTTTGTCCATGGGTTTCACATTGATGAAACATTAAAGGAACTGTATGTGGCCTGTGCAAATTAACTGGAATCTCAACTGAAACTGTGTTGCCAGAGCCAGAACCTGCAGATAGAGGATACATACAAGTTTTTCTCAGTATATGGACAAGACCATGCCTCATGTGAAAGTTCAGAACCTCTACAATTTACTCACTGAGCTGCAGAGGCTGCCCTAGTTTAATGATTGGCTACAGGTGCTGGGCTTTAGGTAGTGATGATTCAGATCAGAGGGAGTCCTTTTTAGGTTTAAACCAATTCGATTTTAGCATTGAAACTGGCAACTCAAATGAGAGACTCAAGTGAGGCTCATTTCTTTCTGATTGGGCAATCATCTTGATAACCAAGACACCAAATTATAACAAAAACAATTTTTCCAGTGTTTTTGTAATTAAGAATAAATCAGCATTACAACTGGTATCAGTAAAAGCTATATTTGATTCATGTTTGTGGAATTTAAAATGAAAAAATCTTACATAATTAAAGCACTATTTACCCATAGGTTTCAGAATGATGAACGCGCCCAAAATACAGCTATTCTCAGCACATGATGTTTTCTCACATTCATCAACAGTATGCTATATCTATTTTGGCTTCAAAAATCGGAATTGACCAATATAGACTGGTCAGTCTGAACCACAGTCTCCCTGAATATGTGAGTAAATGTGTGTTTTGGCTCCTCAGGGTTGGTGATGTTGACATTTTTTTGTATGTCCAGGGTGGTCCAGGAGGGTCTGGAACAGGCTTTGGGAACTTTGCAGAGATTGGTCCTCTGGATGGAGACCTGAAGCCCAGAGACACCACATGGGTATGGAGGAGGTTGTATCTAATGCTGCGTAATGTCTTTGTATTGTTCATAATTCCATCACTCGTCAGTCATATTTAATGGGTGTAAGTTAGTATATTGTAACTACACTATCTTGTGGCAGAATGACGGAAACATGGCCAAGATGTAACTCTGGCCTCATCAATCAGACAGTTACCACACACTGGTTGTGTACAACTTGTAGAGAATGATGTCTCATATTAAAGTCAGAACCAAAACCAAAAAATTGCTGGGTTGCAGATGACATCACAACATGCCGTATATATTTAAAGAGGGCGTATTTTACTTCTATGGGGTATTAACCGCTAACACATAACATATTTAGATCACCATGTTACCTTTTTGAAATGCTATATTTCTCTGGTTCCACCCTTCCTTTGTACTACGCATTTAGTCATTCCCCCTTCAAAGCTCTATCACAACATAATCATCATGCATCCCGCTAACAAAACTACAGCACATCGCATCAGATTTGTCAAATTGCTGCATACAGATTTGTATCATGCTTTTGTATATTTATGGAGAATTGTTGTGTGGTGCTATGGGTGACGTAGACTTGTTAGCTTAGCATTGCAGATGCTAGAATGTTCCTCAGTATGGAATTAAACTTATCTACATCCTTGGAAATAAATGGGTGACTCAGCAAAAATGCATGTTTTTCAGAGTATTTTTGAGGAATAAATACAAGATAGATCAGTTTAAAGATAAACTGTAAAAACTCAATATACAACTGTATCTCTTGGTTCGGGAAAAGTTACATATTGTATCTTTAATGAGTTGGGTGGCACTGGTAAATGTACTCTTGTTAAATGTAAGGATGGGCAATATATCAGTGGTTATATCTGTATCCGTTATGTTGGAGGATGTTTCTATATACTAGCGGTGTCTGTAAAACATCCCGATATGATATGGCTTTTTTCTACGTATGTTTTTCTATTTTATATGGGCTGTATGTTTACACAAAAGACTAGATCCAAGTAGACCTGTTATCACATCTACTAGATCTACTTTTTTCTACAAAATATTTATGTATATAAGCAAATATTGGTTAGTGACCACAACAGCCAAAGATGAGACAAATATCAGTTACTGGTATTGCCGGGTTTCAGATGGCATTATGACATTTTATAGGCCAAAAATATTGAACACAGATTGGGGTAGGTACAATTAATATTGTTAAAATAAATGTTTTTGTTGTTAAATAGTGAGTTCTTTGATCTAATCACTAATGGAAATGATCAGGTTCAGTGTGTGAATTTACATGTTGGATAGGTAATGTCCCCCGTCATCACAATCTAGCCTCTGAAAACCACCAATCGACTGGGGAAAAACATTCAAGTGTTTGGACATTGACATAATAACATTTTAAAATCTCAAGACCAGCAATCATGGCTATCAACTGTAAATCATTACCAACATCGCTTCCTCCATACCTCCTTTTATATTACAGGCCATCACATGAATCTCTAGTCTTGCATTCACTCAAATGAAGTGTCTTGCCCAAGGACACGAGGGCACTGCGTTTTTGACTGTCTCCCCTCTGTGTGATGTGTTCAGGTGCAGTCGGCGAGCGTGCTGTTTGTGGATAACCCCGTGGGCACTGGCTTTAGTTACACAGACGAAGAGGATGCCTATGCCACTAATGTATCTACTGTAGCCTTAGACATGCTAGTGCTGCTAAAGGACTTCTTCAACTCACTAAAGGAGTTTGAGGTATACTACCCTTAAACTTCATGAATATGTTTTGTATAAATAACCTAATTTATTTTGTCAGACCATTCCCTTCTACATCTTCTCTGAGTCCTATGGAGGAAAGATGGCCGCTGCGATCTCCCTGGAGCTGACTAAGGTGAGTGTGACACAGTGCTTCTAAATTTAACATTGACTGAACAGACACTGCTGACACTAAAATCATGTGATGCATGGATAGATTGGACACTTTTTAACAGTAAGACCAAATGTATGTAGAAAATTATTAACAGCATTTTTTTTTTCCCCAGGCCATTGCACAAGGATCTATAAAATGTAACTTTGCCGGAGTTGCACTTGGAGACTCCTGGATTTCCCCATTGGGTTAGTTTCAAGCGTGTGTTTGTCTCATATAAAAAATAATATGGACTGCTAATCTGCTAGTGCTTCTTGTATCCATAGTCTAAGATATCAAGCAATGACATATGTATCATAATCTTTGTCTTTAAATTTTAAAGCAGTAAAAACTAGGCTTTGTTAAAATGCTTAGTTTTGCAATGTAAATCGGAAAGCATATGATGTCATGTTAGGGGAAGATTGGTGATATTTAATAATCATATAGGAAAGTTGAATAAATTGATCTGTTTTATTTTAGTGAAATAAAGATTCATAATCATGATAAATCCACCACAATTAGCTCTGAAAATCACAGGGGCCCTCACAGTACAATGCACGTTACACCAAACACAGCTCACCATATGGCAATACATGTATTAATCAATAAAATACATCTATTCTAGTTCTGAAATACACTAATAATCCAAACTGAATATGCTGACTGCATCACATAAATAGGTTTGCTATCTCTAAATGAGGAACAAAACTAGTGCGGTTACTAAGTTACTTACTTAGTATAGGTTGTCCTAGCCTTGCGTATAAAACTATATTGGTCTTATATTGAAATGCTTCCCTTGCATTTGCACTATATTTAAATAAATAATGGGGTTGTTTCTTGTTCCAGGACTATCACTAAATGCTGTAGTAATAAACGATGATAGTTGTTTCTAAAATTATGCACCTCTAAAACTCTTGTTGTTACAAAACCATCCTATTATGTATATCCTCTGTTTGGGTAGACTCTGTCATGACCTGGGGCCCGTACCTCTACACCACTGTAAGTACAAATTCTTTTAAGCGTGCTTGCGTATGTATGCATGCATGCATGCATACTTACATACATACATACATGCATACATACATACATGCATACATACATGCATACATGCATGCATGCATACATGCATGCATGCATGCATGCATGCATACATGCATACATGCATACATGCATACATGCTCATTTAAATGAACATGCATGCATGCATGCATGCTCATTTAAATGAACATGCATGCATGCTCATGCATGCATGAAATGCATGGAGATACAGCATGCATAGGTGCTGGACAGAGCTGTGCTGGACTGTCTACCAAAAAAGTTACATAGTATACCTTTTAATATTCAGTCAAAATACGGTAAATGCTCATTTCACTTTTCTTGTCCATTAATGGATCATACTTGCTTACAACAGATAATTACACTTTTTTAAAGTCCTTACTTTCCTCAGTATAGTGTCAAGATTTCAAAATTGATTTTGATACCAAGGAATAGATTCGATACTCAATACTAATTTCGATACTACAATGATAATAAAAAACAATCTTTATTTATCTAATAGAATGTGACATTCAGCATGAAATAATGGCACTTTCTTTTATGTCACCATGTGGTCTTATATCTGTGTAATCCCTCAGTCGTTCAGGTAGGCTGTGGTCCATGGGTGTATACTAGTCTATGTGTCTTATACTTGTTCTGATACAGCTTGAGATCATTCTAAAGCTATTCAGGAAAGGTTTCTTTCTGTCCTTTGAATGTAACCTTTTTTTAGTATTAATAATTGTTCCAATGAACATCTAGTTTCGATACTAATTTCAGTATCGATTAGTATCTGATTTTTCAATACTCTTGACAGCCCTATCTCAATGTAAGAATTAACGTTCTTATCTAAATGGTAGTTAAATTAGTTTGTCTTGTGTTGAAATGTATAAAATTGTCATTCTTCTCCTTTTCCATCCTTTTGTCCAGTCCCTCCTGGATGACCCGGGGCTGGCAGAGGTGAACGGAGTAGCCCTGCAGGTGAAGGACGCTGTGGGGAGCGGGCACTTCCTCAAGGCCACAGAGCTCTGGTCCCTGGCTGAGTCTGTGGTGGAAAAGGTGGGACACAAGCACACATTTTTTTAGAGTTTGCGGCATTTTGACTTTAAATTGTTATGTAGAAGCCACAGCGTAGAATTTCAGTGTCATTATTATTGCATATCATCATCATAGTATTATTGCACACTTGAAATCCTTTAGGTAAAATCTTATCATAATCTGATTTCTGGAGTTACCAGATTATTCAAACATCTTATAAACAGTTAAATCTGATGTGAGTAATCTAATTTCTTTCTGACTTTTCAAACCTGTCCAGGCTTTGAAAAGGAAAGTTATGCAAAATCAGCTTAGCAAGTTACCAGACTATAGGGTTGGGCAATATTGACAAAATGTATATCCTGATATTTAGATTAATTTTATTTTTTTTTAAATTTGGCAACCCATCAGAAATGTGCCTAAACATGTCTTTAAGTGTATCGGTTGCAGTTTAAGTAACCACAAACTTGAAAGGACTGTCAAATCACCTACAAAATGCAGAAATATTACCTATACTTTTACTTTAAAATGGAATAAACTTCTTGTCATTTTTATTATGACCCCTGCTATAACATGTGTGTATGTATGTATATATGTATATATATATATATATATATATATATATATATATATATATATATGTATACATGTGTGTGTGTGTGTATATATATGTATGTATATATATGTGTATGTGTATGTATATTATATATATATAATTTATATATATATATATATATTATATATATATATATATAATTGATATATATATTATATTATATATTATATATATAATTGATATATATATTATATATATATATATATAATATATATATATATATATAATATTATATATATAATATTATTATTATATATATATATAATAATATAAATTATATAGAACACCAACAACGTCAACTTCTACAACATCCTCACCCAAGACACAGATGAGAAAGTCACCGCACGCTCAGGAGAAGATTTCATATGTGAGGAACTAACTCCATCAAAAAATATTGTGTTCTCACTCTATAAAATCAGAATCATGTTTCTTGTGTTCTCTCTGACAGCTCTTCAGTTCCGTCGCCATGTCAACCGCCTTCACAAACAGTCTCTGAGTGAGCTCATGAACGGGCCAATCAGGAAGAAGCTGGGCGTGATCCCTCAGAATGTCACCTGGGGAGGTAAGGCTACTACTAAAAGTGTAAAGATGACATATTGTGCTTATGTCTGATATATAGATGTAATATGTAACACCTGTGGATCATTATGGTATAATATTTAATTCACAGTATTGTGATTAAAACAAGGCCGCTGATTTCTACATTGGAAAACTGCAGTGCCCAATGAAAGCAAATGTTGCAATAAACATCATCACAAAAAAGCATTGCATGATGTCCGTCCCTCCTATGGATGTCTAAATAATGATACTAAACCAATTTAATAAGGTTACAGCAAGATACAGCAACCATTTCAGTTGCGGTGACCTAACCACGATAACCCTCATTTATTAACACTGCAGTGAAAAAGATGTATATTTTGGTGTATATTTGTGCATATAGCAGAGGGCACATGGTATTTTTAAACCTGTGCGCACAGCTCTGATCCTGCAAGTATGCACAAGCAGCTGGTGATAAATGCAGCTGATGAAAACCAGCATCATTTGAATGAAACGCCCCGAAATATTCATGTAAAAAAAATGAAGAAATATGTTGTTTTGGCTCATTGTAAAATGCAGAAATTATTTTTTGACATTGCAGAAAATCAAAACAAATTTTAACCCTGAAAAAACGTACATTTGATACTAGATAATGCATAAATATTTGTTTAGTTCAGCTCAACTCCATTTCCAAATCTTCTAATCAGTGCCTGAACCAGCGGAGAGCGGCTCTGGTTCAGGTCAGGCTCAGATGAGTTAGAACTTCCCAGGGGAGCTCAGGCCCTCTCTCCAAGTGCACTGATGACAAGTTGCTTGAAACAAGATGTGACAGACTAGAACAGATGTGTGCTTCAGTCAGGATCTTTGCTTCACTTTGGAGACAGTCACAGGCCCCCGGGCATGGAGGACAGGCCAGACAACCCGTCCAGATCTAGTCCAGTGTTCAATGGTCTCGCCTTCTCTGCACTAAACCAGTGCACAGAGGACGCCGCCACAAGATCTGAGTTCCCGGACTGGATCCGCACTACGATGCGGATGCTTGGACCTTGGAATCAGGCGCATGTGATGATAGAACTGCTCAGACCCAGTCCACTGCACGCTGGTCTTGGCGCTGCACGAATCCCAGAGGACTCTGGTCCGTCCAGAGCAGAGAGACCGCACACTATTGTGAGTGCTTCTGTGTCTTTACTTCTGATGACTGCTGCTGCTACCCGAACTCGTATGTTTCTGCTCCGGGCTGATGTGCAGAGAATTGTGTCCAAAGTTCTGCTGATGTTTTATGCTTAAATAACATCCCTGCAGCCACCTAGACACTTAGAGCTGACTCACTTTGCACCTGTAACTGACAAAACTGTTCAAGAGATCGTCACCAGTCTGAGTTCATCTACATGCTGCCTCGATGTGTTACCCACTAAATTTCTAAAGTCTGTGCTCAACAGTTTGCTGTCACCAGTCGCTTGCATAGTTAATATGTCACTTCAATCTGGAACATTCCCAAGAGCTTTGAAAACTGCAGTTATCAAGCCTCTCCTAAAGAAGAGCAGTCTTGATGCCACAATATTGAACAATTACCGACCAATCTCTAATCTGCCGTTTTTAGGCAAAGTCCTTGAAAAAGTTGTTTACCAACAGCTTATTAACTTCCTCCAAATTAACAACTCTTTCGATACTTTCCAGTTGGGTTTTAGACCCCACCACAGCACTGAGACTGCTCTTATCAAGGTGACAAATGACATCCGCCTGAACACTGATGCAGGCAAAGTCTCAGTCTTGATCCTGTTAGATCTGAGTGCTGCTTTTGACACTGTGGATCATGGAATCCTCTTACAGAGACTAGAGGACTGGGTGGGCATCTCTGGTACAGCACTAAACTGGTTCAAGTCCTATCTAGAAAACAGGGAGTTCTTTGTTGAAATTGGAAAATGTGTCTCAGATAAAATGTCCCTGAGCTGTGGGGTGCCCCAGGGGTCAATTTTGGGACCCCTGCTGTTCAATCTGTACATGCTGCCGCTAGGTCAGTTAATACGCAGCAACAATGTGTCTTACCACAACTATGCAGATGACACTCAGATCTATGTCACACTGGCAGCAGGTGAATATGGACCAGTGGATTCACTCTGCCACTGCATCCAACAGATCAGTGAGTGGATGCAAAACAACTTTCTTCAGCTAAACTCAGACAAGACTGAAGTCATAGTCTTCGGCCCACAGAAACATAGAGAAAGTGTCAGCAGTCACCTCCAGTCTCTTTCTCTAAAACCTTCAAATCGGGCTAGAAATTTAGGGGTAATAATGGACTCAGACTTGAACTTTAACAGCCACATCAAATCAATAACATCTGCAGCTTTTTACCATCTAAAAAACATTGCAAAAATCAAAGGTATACTGTCAAAACCAGACTTAGAGAGACTTATCCATGCATTTGTCTCCAGTAGGTTAGACTTCTGTAACGGCCTGCTCACTGGCCTCTCCAAACGGGCCTTAAGACAGCTGCAGTACATCCAGAACGCTGCTGCTCGGGTCCTGACCAGAACCAGGAAGTACGAGCACATAAGTCCTGTGCTCAGGTCTCTGCACTGGCTTCATGTAGCTCAAAGAATAGACTTTAAAGCAGCTCTGCTTGTGTACAAGTCTATTCATGGCTTAGGTCCAAAGTACATCTCTGACATGTTAGTGCCATATGAACCATCTCGCACTCTGAGGACTTCAGGGACCGGCCTCCTGCTGGTGCCCAGAGTCAGGACTAAACATGGGGAATCAGCGTTTCAGTTTTATGCAGCTAAAACCTGGAACAGTCTTCCTGAAGATGTGAGACAGGCCTCTACTTTGACAATGTTTAAATCCAGGCTCAAAACGGTTCTGTTTATCTGTGCATATGACTGAAAGGTTTTTATTCTGCACTCTTTTGTTTTAATGTATTAATGTCAATTTTATGATGATTATTTGTGATTATTCATGTTTGATTTGTGTGATTTTAATGTTTTTCTTATTCTGTAAAGCACTTTGAATTACCTTGTGTACGAATTGTGCTATACAAATAAACCTGCCTTGCCTTGCCTTAAATCTATAGCTCATGGTGATAACGTGGAATGTGTAAGTTTAAAAAGCATAGTCTCAAAAATAGTTGAAAACATGCTTAACACGCAAACTAAAGTACAGCTCACTGATCCCAAAAAACAAACATATTTAGGGGCAATATGTTTTACACAAAAGTATTTTTTTTCCTGTACATTTTGCCGTATGTCTGAAATTGGTGTATGTGGTACACCACCTCAGACCATTTGTGCACATTCTGTACTCATGTCAATTTTGATAAATTCCGCAGTGCCTTGTTTATGTCGTACACCAAATTATACGCACTGATTTTGCCGTATGGACGTTTTGTAAACGAGAGCCATTCAATCCAGATAATACAACTCTCATATAATTGTACATGAGAACAATTTTTGGCTATTCTACTTGCCTCTGATCATCACCCAGATATGAATACGTGATGAGTTGTCTGTGTTATAGGCCGGTCTGAGACAGTGTATCTCAGGGTATACACAGTTTATAAATGAGTGACTTGTCTGTGTGACGTGTGTCTTAGGCCAGTCTGAGGGAGTGTTTCGGAACATGGCAGGAGACTTCATGAGACCAGTGATAGACCTAGTGGACCAGCTGCTGTCCGCTGGCGTCAATGTGACAGTGTACAATGGACAACTCGACCTTATCGTGGACACCATGGGTACGTTTGCCTATTATACCCTCTCTCTCTCTCTCACTTTCTCTCTTCCTGTCATATTGAATTTATAGAGCCATATTAATCTTTAAAGTCCTTTCAACTGACATTTGTGTGTGGTTATCTTTTAACCTTAGTTTTGCAGCTCAATGTTATAAACAACAGAGGACGGTTGTTTATAAAATGTTGTGAAATCTTCTAATGTCTGAGTAGTTCTCCTGGATTTGCAAAATGAGCAACATTTATTTCAGAAGATCTATGTCGAAATATCTAGATGTGAGTTGCACCCAGCTGCAGATGGACACAACACCACCTGTTCACGTGATAACTATTTACTTATAAAGGGAAAAGGCTTGCAGTAGGCTCCGGCATCTGGCAAAAATAGAATCCAAAGGATTTGATTGGGAGCTCCGCTCCACGGCACCTCTGCCAGCACCACCAGAATGCCCGGCGTGCCTCTGAGCTCTCCTTGTATTTTGTACGGAATACTTGTGGCTACCGGACCAGAGCTGCACTGTGTGCAGTCTGAGCCCGGGATTATTCTGTGTGTGTTGCAGGTCAGGAGCTGTGGGTGAATATGCTGAAGTGGGAGGGGCTTCCGCACTTTAACAAACTGCGCTGGACTCCTCTGAATGACCCCTCCTCTCCTGGAGTCACCGGAGCCTTTTACAAGAACTACAAGAACTTCTCCTTCTACTGGATCCTCAAGGCCGGACACATGGTAAGCATTAGGTCTCATGTGTTTACTTGGTAATCCTTCTTGGTGAGATTGTCTCCTTAACAAGTATAAACACTGTTTGAATCAAGTTCTATTTCATCCCTACTGACCCCAGAGCCCTCATGAACCCTTCAACCCTGGTTCTACCATGGTTATGGTTCTAACTGTGATTCGATGAATTTTGAAAGACGGTCAGAGGGTGTTGCAGAAAGCACTGAATGACCCCTCTGTCAAGGCCTCCGCCTTCGACTGCCGCCCAGATCTCTCTGCACCTGCCCCTTATGGATCCTCCCGTTGGTGGTGGGTCCACGTGAGGATGGCCCCACATCGCTCCTTCGGGGTGAGCCCGGCCAGGCCTCATGGGGAACCGCTCTTAGTCTGACCTGTCACCCTGGACCTGTTTGGCATGGGTGACCCTACCAGGGGCATGAAGCCCCCGACAACATAGCTCCCAGGATCATTCGGGTGGTCAAACCCCTCCACCACGTTAAGGTGGCGGTTCAGGGAGGGGGCTCTCTACATTGATTACATAAAATAAACAGATCAATATTTATTCATCAATATATAATGATCACAATATTTCTGGGCTTGTCCCAATAACGATAATCTGATATTTTTGTTTGTCTGTGGAAAAAGGGTAACAATATTTGTGAGCTGAACTTCACAAAATCACAATAATCTATGTGTGTGCAGATCCCCTCAGACCAGGGCCCCATGGCTCTCCGGATGCTGCAGATGATCACTCGGCAGACCTCCTGACCTCTGACCTGACCCCTGCTGTTTGAAACAGCATTGACAATCAAATCACTGACACTTTTCTATTTCTTTTAAATCAAATCACTTCTCTGATTTTAACCAAAGGATCAATAAAGCTGTTTTTAGTAATGCTTTGGGATGTGATTTTACGATATGTAGGTAAAAATGAATACTAATATGGTCACACCATGTCACAACTTGATAACAATGAGTAAAATGTATTTACACAGCAGATCAAAATAATAGAAGAGATCAAACGCCTTAGTTCTTGGGGCAGCAGTAGCTTAGTGCTTTGAACATTTGCCCAAAGGCCATCAGTTCAATCCCAGCTCCAACCAGTGCATACTGTTGTGTGCCAGGAAGAAGCCATTACTCCAAAAGAAATATAAGTAAGTAAACTTTATTTATATAGCGCTTTTCACAGATAAAAATCACAAAGTGCTTTACATAGAAAGAACATAAAAAAAGTCAGATTGCAGTTTGCAGATGGACACAGGGACAAAGATCTTAATTTCTGCAGACATGTCAAGTGGTCTGATGAAAATAAAAATGAACTGTTTGGTCATAATGAGCTTTGTTACGTTAGGAAGAAAAAGTAGGAAGCTTGCAAGCCTGAGAACACCATCCTAACTGTGCAATAAGGGGGTGGCAGCATCATGTTGTGGGGTTGTTTTGCTGCTGGAGGGACTGCTGCACTTCAAAAATAGATGTCATGTTGAGGAAAGAACATTATGTGGAAATACTGAAGCAACATCTCAAGACATCAGCCAGGAAGTTAAAGCTTGGGCGCAAATGGATCTTCCAAATGAACATGGACCCAAAGCATACTGCCAAACTATTATCTTTAAGACACTTTTAAACCAAAGTCAGTGTGGAGTGGCCATCATAAAGTCCTGATCTCAATCGTATTTAAAAGGTATGGGCAGACTTGAAAAGGCATGTTTGAGCAAGGCAGAATACAAACTTGGCTCAGTTACGCCGGTTCTGGCAGGAGGAATGGGCCAATATTCCTGCCTACAGTTTAAAGGCAATGGTACCAAATACTAATGAAATGCATGTAAAGTAATGAAGTAATGAAAAATTGTGTAAAAAATCCTTCTCTCATTATTCTGGCATTTAACAAATACAAATAATTTTGGTAATTGTGATGAACCTAAAACAGGAAACGTTGAGTCTGATTTAGTCAGACAGTGAGGGGGAAAAAAAGCAGGTGTCTTTTTATATAGTGTATGTAAACTTCTGGATTCAATTGTACTGTAACTGTACATAGATGATGCAGCATTTTTGAATTGTATATATAAGCAATGCCAATTTCCATGGGTTTCACAATGTTCTTTAAGTTGGACCTTTGCTATATGAATTAATAATTACAAAATATAAATTATCAAGAAAATTTAAGTTGGGTATGCAATCAGTTTATTTGAAAGTGCATTTATACATTGGCTAAAGGCTTGTTTTGACAGTATGGAAATTACATATTATTGTAATTCCAATGTGTATACATATATATAAAAATTTGTCCAGTTCTGGCGCAGTCCTTCATTGGTGCCCCTCTGTACGATCCTGGGAGTAGCTGAGGCGCACCCTACCCCACTGGCTCTGGGGCAAGACAAACCCGCTCCTCAGCACAGGCTCCACCAGCACCTCCAGTAGGCCAGGAGGCGCAGGGACCACCAGCTCTGTCAGCCTGAAGATGTGAGAGTACGCCCGGGATACAAACACCAGAGGTCCCCCTGTGACCCGGGGGTCCGGGCCCCTCAGCCTCCTCCAGTGCACCCTGTAGTGAGAGGCCAGCTCGGGTTTGAAGTGCCAGCGCAGTGTGGCGTTCAGAAGCACCTTGGGAGGTTGGGAGTCTACAGAGGAGCCAAGGAACCACACCACGTCGTAAATGCACAGGCCTTCTATGCGGTCTGAAGGAAGCTGGAGACTGGAGGCATCCACCAGCTGAGAAACGAGATTCAAAAAACAAGTGAAGATTTATTAGGAATGAAAGCAACAGGTTTTGTTTTTTCTTTCCTTTTCTAGGCCCTTTTTCCTTCTTTGTAAAATTGATGGAACACTCTCAATCTTGTTGAATCTGATGTGTTGAAGGTAGGCATACAAGATCTAATAGTTTCAAATTGTCAATTTCAGCCTGGGACTTTTTGATGGAGCGGTCTAAAGCTAATCCTCTGCCAGGAAAAGCACATGGTTTGGAGCAGAGGTCTGACTTTAGAAGAAATTGGACACTGTAAGTCTACTGTATGTAATGACTGGCTGCAGGTCCTGGGGTTTAGGTAGTGACAATACAGATCCTTTTAATTTGAAAAGAACTGAATTTCAGCATTGGATCTGACAACCTAAATAAGAAACTCAACTGAGCCTCATCCTGCTTGAAAACCAAAACATCGAATTATAACATAAACAATGTAACTGTCACGTCCAATGTTTTTTCAATCAAGAATAAATCAGCATTACAATTGTGATCAGTTATATTTGATTTGTGTACCTGTTATCTGAGGACACAAATAGGTCATGTTTCTGAAATTTTAAATCAAATTACAGTTGTATTTATGTTTATGAAATTATATATCAAATTTAGTCAGTTTCATATTTTGTTAATATGAAAAAAATCTAAATCTAAAATACTATTTATTATGGTGCACCAATACAGAGCAATCACTGATTAATGTGACCAAGTCTATTAGTGCAATGCAAAAACATCTTGAGTGACTGCATTACAACCAAATACTGTAGGTTCAGCAGGTTTAGAGCCTTCTTTCTGTGCATAGACCATGCTTCAGTCTCAACTCAAGGTTAATCATCATTATACCTAAAATAAAACAAAATGACTTGGGAGTACATGGATGCCTTCCTACCGTGATCTGTCCCAATCTGCAGGAGAAGGCTGTGTCCTGAGGCTCTCCTTCTCTGCTGATGTTCACAGACAGTTCCCTGAGAGAACAGCCCTGTGCCTCCAGTAAGACACACCTGTAGTACAACATGCACACATACAGACACAAGTCTATGTCAGATCACACATTAAGTATAGGCTAATCTACAGTTATGGTTGAAACCAGAAGTTTACATACACTATATAAAAATACACATGTGCTTTTTTCATGTAATCAGACTAAACCTTTCCTGTTTTAGATCTATTAGGATTACCAAAATTATTTCTGTTTGTTAAATGCCATAATGACGACGATGATGAATTACTTTCTTCAAAGTTACAAGTTAACATACAGTAAGAGTACTATGCATTTATATAATTTGGGAAAATCCAGATGATGATGTCAGGTCTTTGGAAGCTTCTGACTGGTTTATTGACAACATTTGGATATTGGTAAGAATTTTGGCTCAATTACACCAGTTCTGTCAGGAGGAATGGGCCACAATTCTTGCCAACTATTGTGAGAAGCTTGTAGAAGGATATTCAAAATGTTTGACCCAAGTCCTACATTTTAAAGGCAGTGGTACCAAATACTAATGAAACGTATGTAAGCATCTGACTTTGAGGAAAGTAATGAAAAATTGTCTATTAAAAATTCTTCTGTCATTATTCTGGCATATAGCAAATAGAAATGATTTTGGTAATCCTAACTGACGTAAAAAACAGGAAATGTTTAGTCAGATTTCATGTAAAAAAAAAAAAAAAAAAAAAAGTATACCAGTGTGTCTTTTTATATAGTGTATGTAAATTTATGGTTTCACCTGTATTACAACTTCTTTGCCAAACACACTGTATAATGTGCATAATATGTACATTATATTCCCATAAATTTACAATTGAGAACACAGATTGATTTGATATAATAGATTTTGTGAAGAGAAATCCTGTGTAACATGCTTACATGACAGTCCAGTCCTTCTCATTGTCAAGGCTACACAGCTGAGTGTACTGTGAGACTAGCTCATGTCCCTCTTCCAGAGACACAAGAGACACACTCGTTACTATGGACAAAGAGGGCAAGGACACATTACAAGCAGTTTACATAGAAATAAGTATAATCAGACCTGTATTTATGTTTTCTATCAATAATTATTCACACCACATTATATATGTGCCCATATAATGTGCAAACATGATAAAATAGAGTATTCCCTGGGGTCTCTAATTTTCCAATTTTGAAAGGAAAAAATGAGTATTTACATTCATCTGCATTGTCCTTAGCTTGTACAAACCCTTTGGCACATCACTAGTATTCCCATGCATGAAAATCATAGGCTTATGATGGGAATAGCTTTATAACAGCTTTTACAAATGGTGACGTGAAGAAAAGATACACACTCGCACTCATACAAGCAGTTAGCATCCCAAAAAATATTTTAGCAACATCTTTCTTCCAGGTTTACAGTTGATAGAATGTTTTATTATGGACTGCAGATGGAGCATGGCAGTCTGATTTTGTCAAAGTGCTGCTTTCATAATTTGCCCCAGTTTTTGGCCTGTTTCAGAGAATACAAGTCTTCAAGACTTCAAGACAAGTGAGTCACAGTCACTTTGCCATTAGTAGTCAGTCTGATGGTGTTGTTTCTATCTACTCTGAGTGACTCACATTTGTCCTCATTTGGATGCTGTATGGTGCTTTCCAGAGACACAGAGACTCCAGGGGAGGCTTTATACACCAGACAGAGCAGGGTGGAGGAGGCCAAGGGCACGTGGAGAGACAGAACTCTGGGAGAACATGAAATTAAGTTAGTCCAAGTGCCATATTGTACTAGCAGAAAGTGATCTCACCGCGCAGCCACAGCCCCTGTGTGCTCTGCAGGAATAAGCCCCTCCAGCAGCAGAGATGAGCCCCTGCTCCACACATGCTCTGGACACGCCCGAGTCTTCAGCCAGGCCCGGCCCTCTTTAGAGGTGTACAACTGAGGCTGTATCTGCTGAGCACTCAGATGGAACCAGGTCCTCTCACTCTCTATCTGACATAGATAATACTTTTGTCATCTTTAAACTGACTGCTTTACATGTTATCAAATAAGAAAAGTAAGGAAATATATACAGGTAGGCAGGTTACTTTTTCAGGGTTTATGCATGATTCAGAATATCAAATGTTATGGTCTCTATCTGTATTAGATCTGTCGGACGTATGAAAAATCAGATACTAATCGATACTAAACTAGATATTCATTTGAGCAACTATCAATACTAAAAAAAGTCACATTCACAGGGCAGAAATTAACCTTTTCTAAATAAATTTAGAATGATCTTGGGCTGTATCAGAACAAGTATAAGACATATAGACTAGTATACACCCATGGACCACTGTGGAACCTACCTGAACCACCGAGTGATTACACAGATAAAAGGACACAAGGGAATATAAAAGAAAGTACAATGATTTAATGTTGAAAATCACAATCTATTGTCTAAATAAAGACTGTTATAATCATTGTCGTATTGGAATCAGCATTGAAGTATATGAGTATATAGAGTCTATTCCTTAGTATTGAAATCGAGTTCAAAATTTTAGTATTGTGACAAGACTATCTCTAATGTCTTTTTAATGCCTTCTACCAAAATTTTAACCTATGTCAAAGGAATTTATGCTTTCATCATGTCAAAACTCCTGGTTTGTCACCATCCCATTGGACAGCAGGATAATGAGAATGTAATAAAGTACTTTATTATATTTAGCTAATTTGCATCTGAATGTGTTTTGAACCCTAATTTTTATATTTTATTTAAGCAATATTACGTGTCTAGATAAATCCAGTATATATTAGAGATGAATGCCAAAATATATTTGACTGAAAAAATTCCTAGTGAAAACATGTATGTATGTGTGGATGTGTATGTGTATGTAAGTATATGTGTGTTTATGTGTGTGTGTGTATGTATGTATGTATGTATGTATGTATGTATGTGCGTATGTGTGTGTGTATGTATGTGTGTAGGTATGTATGTATGTATGTGTGCGCGTGCGTGCGTGTGTGTGTGTGTTATGGCATGTTTCCATGACATGTCAATGCAACTGTGCCATCATTCTGTTATAAACACAAGAGTCCATTTTTCTCTGTGTTGTAATACCTTTCCTCTCCAGTAGAAGTTCTTCCCAAAGCCCTGGCAGAAGGTGGAGGTGAAGGGGAGGGAGGAGACGTGTCTGTGGAGGGGCAGGTAATTTGACAGCAGAGCCCAGAACCTGTACAGAACATACAGCTGAGTTATACACATCTATCACATCTATCAATAAAATGTCATTAAAAGGATTCAGCGCTGACTTGTCCTGGTTGTGTCTGAACTCTGTCTTCTCCTGAGTCTCGTACACCCAGCCAGGAGCAAAGATGGCTGCTGAGAAGTTATGCTTTCGGATCATCTCCAAGGCCTGTCAATCAAACAGTGTGGACAGTGAGGAATACATCTTTATTTAAAAAGGAAAGGAAACAAGTTACTGGCTTGAACATCATTATGGTCCAGCCCATAATAATGTCAGCTAGTAAACAAAAACAGGTCAGTTTTGCTCTAAAACTCCTCTAACTAACTCAGGTATGGATAACCCCCCCCCCAATCTCAGGCACATTTCCCTCACAAAGCCTGGGTTTGGGTCTGCGCTGTGGGTAGAATGAATGGAAGCATTCTGAACTGCAAGCATTCAAAGAAAAGGGAAAATATCTGAAGGTCAGAGGTTCAATTCCCGCTCAGACCAAGTACTGTCGATGTGTCCTTAGGCAAGACACCTGCACTTTTGAAAGTGGTGCTCATGTGAATTATTGATATTATGTGACTGATGTCCTTAGATGTGGACTAAACTTATTGATGAACAAGGGAAATATGTGTTCAATGAAGGTCCAGAACAGACCTGCACAGACTAAGGAAGCAAATGTATTCTGGCAATGAATGTTTTTAGTTGTATAACTGCTTCCTGTTCAGTAGATGTTGATTTGTTCCATACCTTGTTGGTGTCATACATTCCCCCCACCACGTCTCCTCGAGCGAACACATCCACCCCAATGTAGACATCTGCCTGTCTGCCCTGCACCGCACTGTAGCCTCTCATCCACTCCAGATTCTGCTCTGTCCAGTTATAGTTAGTGAAAAAGCCATCACACGCATCAAAGAACTCCCTGAGGGAATACATACAGGCTATTATTCACTAAAAGAAGCTTTGAGATGGTCAACAAAATGAACAATTGTTATTTTTGTATTATTGAGGGATTGCATGAATGATCAGTGACTGAAAATGTTATGTTATATGTTATAGACAATAGAATGAATCATTTTTCCACACAAAATAAAAGTACTTTCTGTAAAAAAGACATATTATGCTTTTTCTAATGCTTAGTGATAAGATAACCAATAACACAAAAATCATTATTTTACATTTTGTTCATAGTAAACCAAAATACAAAACACAAAATAAATCTAACTGAAATGGGGTAATACTTGTTAAAAACAAAAAAAAAAGCAGAACTTCCTGTTAGAATGTCCAGCCTCATCACAGTGGCATTTCCCAATAGCAAACAACTGAGATTCATATACCGTAATTTCATGACCATAAGGCACGGGTAAAAGTTGCGAACATCGTGGGAGCGATGACATATGGCGAACACAGCTTTACAAAGACCGGGAGGCAGTGCCGGGCGAGTTACGCCACGATTTGTGAATGGATTGTGGATGGATTGAATTAATTTTATCTTTGAAATACTGATGTCCAAGATTAATTTCTTTCTAGGGAGACACTAAAGAGTTATCTTTATCTTTTGAATCTTTTGAATAAAGGCAAGTTATTATAGGGGGGTCGCTGAAAACAGAAATTTTCTAAGCATTCATGCCTCAAATGTAGGACAACTCAAACATATATGAATGAATTCATGCACAACTTTGAGTAAGGCAATGATGAGGGAACATCATTATAACATGCTTAAAAGCTCTTCAATAAAAAAAAAAAATCAAATGATGTCTTCATTACAGGTTTTTTCCCATCTCACACCTCCGTGACCTGTTTGCCGACCCCTGTGTGCTGTCCTCTGTGTGCTGTCCTCTGTGTGCTGTCCTCTGTGTGCTGTCCTCTGTGTGCTGTCCTCTGTGCGCTGTCCTCTGTGCGCTGTCCTCTGTGTGCTGACCCCTGTGTGCTGACCCCTGTGTGCTGACCCCTGTGTGCTGACCCCTGTGTGCTGACCCCTGTGTGCTGACCCCTGTGTGCTGACCCCTGTGTACTCTACCCCCCTGTGTACTGACCCCTGTGTACTGACCCCTGTGTGCTGACCCCTGTGTGCTGACCCCTGTGTGCGCAGACCTGTTGTTCTGGTTGAGCTCGTTCTGCCAATGCAGCTTTCCTGAGTGCACCACACTGTCGTACCACAAAACCAGCCCTCCAGACATCCTCTCATGGATCTGCTCTGTGAGGTACCTCAGGAACAGAGGCATGGTCTTCACTGCAGAGGCCTGGAACACAGCACACAATCAGGTTCATCCCAAATGCAATGCTTTTAAAAAGAGGATATTATGCCAAATTTACTTCTTGGAGCATTCTACCAAATTTTAACACTGTTCCCTCATCAATAGCATGCCTGAAGTAGTTTTGTATGTCATCCATGCATGTTTGAGTCATATAACAATTTCTCCTGGGCCCTGTTTACACCCTTCTTAGGGGTATCAGTACAATCCTGTCCAATACTCACAAGCCTAGAGCACCCATTCTCCCACACATCCATTTCCCATAAATATACAAAAGCAAGATACAACACATTACACAACTTCACAAACCCCATGTGACAAAGGGGAGGGGGCAGAAGCAGATTACACATTTTAATACATATTTTTGTTATCTTTTTGGCAAATATAGCATATTCAATGCAACAAAAGGTAACATGGTGTGCCTAATATGCTATGTATTAGCAACAGAAGTGCAATACTCCCCCTTTAATGACAAAAAGTAGATGCTTATATCAGAGACGTGCAGTGAGGTTCATGGCTGGTGAGGCACCTGATGTCATCACAATCAGATTTACAAACATGTAAACCAGGTGTTGGCAGGTCCATTTGGCCCTGGGCCAATTTCTCTCCCAGTAAGTGACTTGGGGTCAGATAAAAAAGAATTTCAAAATAAAAGTTCCGAAGTCCGTATGAAATAGCTCTAATAGTATGAAATAAAATGCAAGCTGGTTTTGTATTGTTTTTTATCGTTATTCTGGTTCCCCAATTTTCAATGAACTTAAGTCATTCAATGTCTTACCATTTTGCACCACTATGTTTGAAAAGAGCGAGTCTTTTGTCCTGTAGTCTGGAGCAAACCATTTAGCTCCGGCTTTGGTCTTCCACTAATTATAACCTCCTGCTTCAACCGAAAGTCCAGTTTAGAAAACTGCTTGAGCTTTAATATGTAGTCTTCCTCCATTTAAAAAGTAGGGCCAGACATGAAGAAAAAAGTGAACGGATTGCTAAACTTGATTTGCCAACTCTACATTGTAGATTGATGTCACTATTCTGCAGCCTCTATTCTGAGGGAGTTACAAGAATCCCTGGGCTCACTTACCATGAGGCCAGGTAACTACGTGCCTCACACGGCACCTTTTCACAGCCGCTCAAAGCAGCAGCTGTCACTGCTGAGCTACAGCACAGTCAGTCCATGTGAGGCACGAACGGCTGGTGCCTCTCCGCATGTCTCTTCTTAGTATTTCAACGGTAAACACAAAAATTCTGCGATTTTGAATAAAAAAAGAAAATTAAAATTGCAAAGTTAAATAGAAAATAGCTTTATAGTACAAATCATTGGATAAATATAACTATTTCATTTATTTTTTCTCTGTGATGACAGGTGAGGCACGGCCTCACCTGCCTCCCCTGACTGCACGTCACTGGCTAATATATATTATATATGCATGAAATGAAGAGTCAAGGTCAGGTTAGGTAAAGACAACAGTCCAGTCATAATTTGAGGTGATGGTACACACTGGAGATGTACCAAGAGATATTTAAAGAGTTGAAACGCTTATGGAAATAAAAACCAATGTCCTCATGTCCTGTATCTAAATATGGACAGACTAAAAGTGCTCTGCTTTGAACCAAAATGAGTTCAAGTCAAAACATGTTTTTGTTTTGTTATATATTTTTGATGGTGGTTATGTACAAGCAATGGTTAATTTATGAAGGGTTCTTTTTATGGAGTTAAACTAAACACAAATTCAGCTTTTTCAAATTCTTGTTTTACATTTTATAATCTGCCCTCTGCTAGTGTCTAGTAATGCATGTGCAAGATAGTAAAGGCATTTTGAGCAGTGCAATCATCAGAGCGCTGCTGATGAAGGAGCTTCATGGCATATATATATACATATATACATATATACACACACACACACACACACACACACACACACACACATATATACATATATATATATACACACACACACACACACACATATACATACACACATATATACATACATATCCACATATATATACATATATATACATTTTATATATATATATATATATATATATATATATATATATATATATATATATATATATATATAGGCCCTATATATATATATATATATACCATATATATACCATATATATATATATATATATATACACCATATATATATATATATATATATACCATATATATACCATATATATATACACCATATATATCATATATATATATATATATATACACACACCATATATATATATATACACCATATATATATATACACCATATATATATATACACCATATATATATATATACACCATATATATATATACACCATATATATATACACCATATATATATATATATATATATATATATATATATATATATATATATATATATATATATATATATATATATATATATATATATATATATATATATATCTATATATATATATATAGGCCCTTGAGAGGGTAAATGTCAAGGGAAACAACTATAACATGGTTTAAAACCTCTGAAAAGCTTTTCATGTTTTAATGAGGAAACATATATAATGTATGACTCCCTTCCCCCCCAATTACAACTTTCTATCTATTCATATTTATTTTGTCTTATTAATTGCAAAATTAAAATGGTTTCCATTAAATTATTTTATAACTTATTCAACACTGAATCATAACATTTAGTTTTATATAATATAGGACCTAGAAGTAAAATTAAATTGCTAATACTCACACTTAGTTCATTTTCTATGTTAATCAACCATCCATCGAAGCCATAGTAGTGACAGATCTGCACCAATTTATCTGCCACAGCCCTGTACGACTCCTCATCCTTCAGGAAGTCCTCACACAGTTTAGCCCCTTCTGTCCACTCGGTGATGAATGTGCCTGCAACCCAAAAAACACAACCATTACCCTTTACCAACATGGAGAGAGAGACTGAAAGTGCATATGACAGGTTTTACATCAGTTTCTGAAGAGTTGAGAAAGTTGACAAGAGAAGTATAAAAATACAGGAAGTAGCAGAGTTCTACAACAGAATCCCTCTGCCCTTGTCATCAAAACAGAAAATTCCATTTATGCACAAGGAACACATTTTTCTGACATATTAAACCTTCCTTTAGTAAAAAATAAATGACAACACCTATATTTTGTTAGTCTAATCATATTTACTCTGCAATTTATATATTGTTTAGCCATTGTTGACATTATGGCTGGTAGGTAACGTTATGGAAGTATCTCTGCATTTGTCATATCTGCTTCCCATGTAGGAAGTAAAATTACTCACCAAAAGAAAAAAAACAAAAAAAAGAAGATGTTTAGTGTGACCTGTCATATGCACTTTAAGAGAGAATTGTGCTTATGCTTACCCAGCACCAGAACCCCATGCCTGTGTCCGGCATTGGTCCAGCCAGCGGGGGGGATGGTCACCAGACTGTGGGTGAAGTAGTTGAAGATGTCGATGTGGTGCCAGTGGTAGAAGGAGTAAGGCAGTGCCGAGTCTGTGCCCTGTAAGAATCTCAACACAGCATACAGCAATTACATTTGATAACTTGTTTAAATTATTTTGAAAATGCTGTAGTTTGAGCATTGTGTTTTGTTGTAGGTTGGATTCAAGTGATCACAACATTGTAAAATCCCTACAGTAAGTTTGAGCTGTAGGACCATAGACTGGCTAGCCACTGTGTTCCAAATAGGAAATGAGCATGCTTGCAGCTCCATTGACTCTGGCTCCAATTCACTTTCTATTGAGAAACCCTCACCCCTGCCGTTGTAACTGCTGCTGTCAGCTCGTAATTCTGACCTTAAAATGTTCACATTAACCCACTCTACGCGATCCTGGTGTTTTAATTTCACTATTTTGTTTGTAAATCAAGATATGAACAGTAATAACAGACAGATCAGTTTGATCAACAGCGTGGCTAAGTACCCACTCGCTGCCAAACTTGTTACCCTTGAGGATACTTGGCTGGAGCTGAACACTATAGGTGATGTCACACTCACTTAGTCCGCTTCTTTACACAGTCTATGTGGAGGACAGATTTCTGTGGTGAAATTTGCTGTTTAGCTATAATTGTTTCAGTTGAAAGGACGTTAAGACATAAGACTAATACGGCAGGTTTGAGGAGCCAGTCCCATACAAATAATGACAAGGTTCAACATCTGTCGATCATAAGTGTGGGTCTTTACTTTCAAAAGCAGTGAATCTCCTATAGAGATAGATGGAGGCCTCTGCCCTCCATCTGTAATTATGACATCAAATTATAGAACGCTTATTAATCCGGCCCGTCGAACGTGACCAAATTAGATTAAAATAGGTCAGGGTAAACCTTGTTCAAACTTTTTTCTGCTGTGTTTATTTAACTGAAATTTAAGAAATTAATTATTAATTGAATTATGCATTTGGAAAACTATTTGTACAATGAGCCTTGCATATTCATGCTTTGCTACATGTTACAGGCCAAATCTCTAATGTAATATATACATTTATATATCCTGGATCAGCCCCTCTGTCAAATTTTAGAACACATTGTGGCCCTTATGTCAAAATGTTTGCCCATACCTGTACTTGACCCATTAACTGTTTTACAGCAACAATCTGCAGTTTAGCTATATCAAAAATAATTTTAGCTCCCCCCATCTGTAATAAATATTACCGGAAAATAGAATATTGTGATGTAATCTGAAACCCAGCAATGGACCAACTACTAATATAACTAATATTTGCCGTACCTGTCGTCCAAGTACCCTCCCATCATGTCGTGGGAGACCAGTGTCCTTAAAGGGGAGTGGGACAGGGGCGGGTCTCTGGGGGACAAGGCAACAGTGGACACATTAAAGGCGTGGGCCTCACTCCTTTTCCAGGACAATAGCTCCTCCAGTGTCTGCAGACCACCGATGATAGGCTCAGTGGTGTCTGGGTCATAGTATCTTGCTGTCTCAAAAAACATAATGTGGTAGTTAACAATAAGAATATCTTAATTACAAATCAATAAATTAGGACAAAATAAAATTAAAGGTGTACTATGTAACTTTTCTGGTTGAGTATCAGCCAGCTGCTTGTCTCCATAGAGATCTTATTGCTTATTGGTGTTATACTTATCACCATGGAGGGAAAAAAAAAGTGATATTTATAACCCTAACACAACAATCATAAAGCAGCAATACTAGAAACAAAACTTGATCAGTAATAAATAAACAGCTCAGTTAAACACTTTAGTAGTTATTTAGTATCTGTAAAAAGTAAAAGATGCAATAACTATTGCAAATAAAAAATTGAGCCCAACAATATTGTTCATCTCTCAATGATAAATGAATATACAATATTGACACATTTATGAGTACCATTACTATAATAACTATACAAAGCTGGTAACATGCAATGAACTTTTAATCTGGTTTTGACCTGGTGCAACCAAACTATTTAGTAAATTCGTCTTGAGGTTGTAGCCAAAAATTTTAAAAAGAAGTACCATTATTTCAAAATTAATGTTACTAAGAATATGTCCATGCTGTGTAGTATTGGTCCAAAATATTTGTATTATTGTGAGATTAGAAGAGTATCTGGGTAAAATACTACTTAATCAGAATCAGAATCAGAAGAAGTTTTATTGCCATTGTCCGTGAGCAGAGCTCACAGACTAGGAACTTACTTCGGTGATAAAGTGCGACATACAACAACACACACAAAAAAAACACACTAAATAAATACAAATAAGGGCATGCAGGAGGTAGAAATATATACAATAGTAGAAATATATACAATAGTGGCATCAAAACAACAACAACAGTGCAACATGGGTTATTTAAGCAAGACTAACTGTAACTATCTGGACATAACATCTGATTTATCATTTTGAGTAGAGATTGACTGCTATGGGTTTTTTCATGGCTGATGGCGATTGTTTAGAATCCAGAGAAACCAATGGGCGATAAGCTCTGCTAATATTTTTGGGAGGATCTCTAGAGCTGATTTGAATTATTTTCTCCAAATTCTGTTATTTAAATTTACTACAAACTCACCTACAGCCTTTGTATACCACAAACCTTTAAGACAGCAGTGTAGTGATGTTTTATGGAGTTATCTCTTTGCACTCAAGTGTTAAAAAGGTTTGTGTGTCAGCAGCAGGTCAGACAAAATAAAAATCAGCCTGTGGTGGAGATTTTAAGCTAATATGCTAAATGCTAAAAAAAAAAATGCTAATATGCTAAAAAGTACAAATATCGGCCTGATATATCAGCCAGTGTCCATCTCTAATTTCATGTTAATGTAACTGGAAGGACAAAACATTAGATGATGCACAAAATCTGATATTTTCAAAAAACAGACACAAGGAGCGGTGCAAGAAACTCAAATGTTCAAATCCTTTCATACTGTTAACATGAAGCTTTTGTCATTGTATACTGTACTTACTCACAGTGGAAAGAGTAATCCAAACTTTTGCTTAAGTAAGAGTATCACACTGTCCAATATATTACTCAAGTAGGAGTAAAAGTATGGTGTCTACTCAGAGAAGTATAACTTTATTAAAGTTATTCCAGTAAATGTGATTACTGCCTTGAAGCACCTAGAATGCCCTCTACCATGGTGATGTATTACAAATTATGGACACTACAAATATTATTCGAAGGTTTGGGGCTTACTTGGGCGTGGAGGCAAACCACTTGTACATTTATTTTTGTATTGCATACTGGAAATAGAGTGCAATGAGACCCACCTGGAAGATGTGAGTCACCGTACTTGACAACTTCATGGACACTACTGGAATCCATGGGCTGGTCCAAGCATGACTCCCTGCACACAAATACAAATATTAGCTCCAAATATAGGATTATGATTTGTGTATTGCTGGAAATGACAACAGCAAACACACACACACACAAAAAAAAAAGGCATCACAATTTTGCAGGGAGAGTCTGTGGCCTGATTGTAACTTTAACTATGTACAACTTTGTAATTAAAGTAGGGTTACACAGAATACTAGTGTACAATCATGGACCACTATGGAACAGGCCACACGGGAATATAAATTAAAAGTACTATGATTTAATGTAGATTTTTTGTTTTGTTTTATCATTGTGGTATCAGAATCAATATTGAGTCTATTCCTTAGAATTGAAATCAAGTTTGAAATTTTAGTATGGTGACAACATTAATTTAAAGGTGCTTGGTTGCATAGATTTGCCTAGAATGTCCCACAATATGACATTAAACATATGTATTTCCATGGAGGTGGAAGACCAAACTAGGCCGACTTGCAGGTCAGATCGGTGGAGAAGTGACCCAGCTCACAGTAAGAATACATGTTTTTGGGTTAAAAAAAAAGTACACATCTGCATACATGTTTATTGCCATATTGTGGAACATTCCTGACAAAGCAATAAAATCTCCATGGAGACAAGCAAATAGTAAAAATCCTACCAAAAAAGTTACATAGTGCACCATTATTTATACATAAGAATGTATCTCTGCTGTATTGGATAACAAAAAATAGACTCAGAAATAAAAAAGAAATACGGGGTTTTGATATTTAATACATCTTGGACTAAGATCTAATTATGCATGTATCAATGTATAAATGCCTGCCAAAGTTACATACACTTGAATATAATAAATACAATTGTCTTCAAAATAAATAGCTTCAGCGTCAGAAAACTAAAAATATTACACCTAATTAAATAGCAATACTAATTGTGTGGTTTTGTTTGTTACGTTTTACCAATGATTATAACCTATATTAAAGCAATTAAGTATTAATATAATATAGGTATAAAAATGGATGTACATACATCAACAACTTCAGAAGAGTTTATAAAAGTGTAGTACCAACCAGCTAGTTTCACTTTTGCTTCTTTTCGCCCCAGCGCCGTTGCCCTCGTCGTCTTCTTGTCGTTTCTTTCGTGCATAAACACGATCTTGTTCTTGCACTTGCTGTGACATTTTATCAGACTAAAGTACAATCTGCATTTAGCAAAAACTCCACTGACTGTCACTGAATGAAGAAGGAAACAACCGGCAACATCGGCTGCACCACCCCGACACTTCCGGTAGCATGGATTTCACAATAAAAGTCACATCGTGTCGTGGAAATAAATAAATTTAAAAAATCTTTATTGTATTGATCTTAGTTATGTATCACATTTTTATTTCAAATGGTTTCAGCTTAAATATGTCGTAAGAAATATTGGCAATGCTTTGACAACGACATGAAGGATTTGTTTTTTTTAATCGATAATTTAAAGTTAAAAATTTGAAGCATGCATTTTAGTAACAGTCGTTTATAACTAAATGCATGACAATTTTGAAATATGTTCCATTTTTGGACTTAATTTCTTGTTGGTTCCCAATCTAAATGATCAAGTCAAAGGGCGACCGGGAAGGGCAGAGGACAAAGAAACCAGTTTGCTCTTTTGTTATGCGCATGTCCAGAGACTATCACACTGAGGAGATCACCTCTACACAAAATCGGAAAGCAAGGGAGAATTATGAGCTATTTAGATTGCTTGGAAAATATATCGGAAATGAGTGTTGCGACCAAAAGTATCTTTTGTACCATATTATTATTATTATTATTATTTATTTTATTTGGTTGGGACAGTGCATGTTAATGAACGGACATGACACATGACATATATAGTCCCACTAAACTGTATTGTAAATGTTTTGAAATAGGCTACAGTCCCTGGGGAGGGGGTTAGGCACTGAGCAATGGGAGGATATCAACTTCTAATCATTTTTATTCTTCTTATTTGAGCTCAGCTGAGAGTCTCATTCATTCGGTCATGTTTTGCTAAGGTCATTGTCAAGAACTGAAGCCAGTTGCCTGGGGCCTGAGGTGGGGTACTGGGTAATGCAGGTGCTGATGGACAAGCATTCATTTTGGCATTGTGAGCAACTATGATTGTCTACAACCTTCTGCTACTACATTCTCTGCAGTTGCTGAATACTGATTTATAGAGATGTTATGTTATCCTCACTACTGGCATTGCTACTGCTTCTTTGTCACATGTGTACCCCACAGCTCACCGTAAAGTGTCCATGTGCTCATAGTTTTACTGGTGTCAAAGTCATGGATATTGGGAGCAGACAAGAATCCAAGCTGGAACACCAACAATGCACACAGTATTCTCTCGGATCCTATCCACCCACAAACTGAGGGAAAGCGAAGCGCTTTTCTCCAAAATCAAATTAAGCCCTGTGGTGATGGGTAGGGCTCATGGGTCTGTGCTTATTGCCTGTATCACCAAGACAATATGCTTTTACAGTACTTTACAAAAACATACAGGGTTCAACTGGCAACTATACTTATGCAATGTGTCACCTTTTCAAATATGGAGTGCAAACCCATTTATTACCCAATTTTTGTATCCAAAAGTGGGTAGACTGTATCCAAAAGTGGGTAGACAGACAACACTGATATGCTGATAAGCCGTGATAAAAAAAAAAAAAAAATTAACTTGTTTCTATAAATTGTGCAGTTCCTAAATGATGCATGATACAAGATGTAGCTACAAATGAGCCCATAGGTCTGCATTCAGATGTAAGCTTTGTAAGCATAACATTACAAACCTTCTGTATATTAACATTTGTTTTTTGTCTTGGCTTCTCTCTTGTAAACATCTCTGGTGACACCGCCTTCCTCCCCCAACCCGGAAGTGATGTCAGAGTGGTCGGAGAGCCGAACAAGGCAGAGAGCAGAGAGCCTCCGAAACCCACAGGAAAAGACTAATACTAATACTATCGCTTCAAAATCCATCTTCATCCTTGGACGTTTTACATTTTCGGACATTACAACCTCTCAGAGCATAAAGTACACATTTCAGGCTTTCCGACAAACCTCGTATTGTAGCGATATGATGTTATTATCATTTTAAAACAAGTGGTGAAAGATTGTGGGAGCTGATTCCTGGGGAGACGTCGCAAAGAAGACTCTATATATCGTTTTAGCGTATTTTCTGAGTCCAGATTTTCGCCTTGTCGGATTCTACACAGGCTTGGCTTTCTAAAGAGACATTATTTTTGTATTTTGAAGCTAGCGAGTGCGCTTGCTAGCCATCCACAAATTGCCGACCATGGAGTTGAGGGTAGGAAACCGATACAGATTGGGCAGAAAAATTGGCAGCGGGTCGTTTGGAGACATCTATTTGGGTAAGTTTAATTTTACGTGGGCTGTCATCGTGTGTGGAGTTATTCCCTGTGGCCTGCCGCCCCCGGGTATAATCCTACCGAGCTTCAGATGGTGCTTTTCCGGGGTGTCCAAAAGCGGCTCCACTCAATCAGCTGTTCTCTGTTTAGTGTTAGCATCTTTAGCTCGATGCTAGTTGGCTCTGTAGCGTTAAGGCTAATATTGGGGGAAAAAAAACCCCAAACGCTTAAATTTAGACCTGAGCATCAGGTATACACTGATAAAACACAAAACATTTACCTTATACAAGTAATATTTAAGAATCAAATGTGTTAAATAAACCTGAAATGCTGACATAACATTCAAATTTCCTGTGTGCCTTTATCTCATCAAACTGCTTTGAGCAAAGAGTCAACTGGCTTTTTCAAATCTATTATAATCATCACGGCCCCAAACCAATTTATATACATATCTGCAACATGACAGACATTTATTAGCTTATTTGTTGTACCGTTTTTTTGTTTTTTTTTAATTTTAAGATACAGGCTGTAAATTTCATTCCATTCGTGAGATTTTTTTGTAATTGGTCAACTAGTCAAAAAAAAAATATATATATATTCAGATGTTTAAAATATAGTCATTTTAACAAAAAATGTCACCAAATTAAGGCTGAAATTTGGTGAATGCATTCTGGTATTTCTAGATAGAGAAGATTTACAATTAATAAGTGTATTATTGATGAAAAAGAGAAATTGTTGGCTCTATTCTAACATCAGGATCTGTGACAGTTTTTTTGATTTGTGTTTGTGTTTTTCAAAAAAAGGACTAGGATTATCTTAATAGGTGATTAATCATGGTAATCCTGATGAATCGTTACAACCCTATAACACAAGATATAACTGAAATTTCCAATATATTTATTGGTAGCCTTTTTAACAGTGCTGATGTAAATGTACATAATTGCTTTCACAATGCTGCTGTCATCAAGCTAAAAATGGTTATTAAGTGATTGTGTAGGTTTAAAGCTTAGGAGGCACACACATATTTCTCCAATTAAAAGCTTGACGACATTGACTTGCTGTGTTTTTGCATCATATGTGTCAAGTTCCCAAAAAACGTGAGTGGGGAGCTTTGAACATTCTGTACTATTTAAGCTGATTGACCAAATGTTGGTCAGGTACTTTCAGTTACCCTTACACCGAAGGACCAGAGTAGGGGTGGGACAGTATGAATTTTCCACAGTACGATAACGTCTCCAAAAATACTATGGTATGACAATATATCGTGGAGTTGCCTATTTTATAGTGCTTAACAAAAACAAGAAGACTTCTTAAGTTTAAAAGTCTTAGATGTCTACTTTGGTAAAACACAGATCAATAATCCTAGGATACGCATGCATGCATTTATATAGTAGATATATTAAGTGAAATATTATTGGAAAAATACTGTAGCTTTCAATATGTTGTTTGACCAAGTCTAATTATAGAATTAACTGTGGGTTTATTACTTTACAAAATACTTAAGTGTTATTCATGTCTGCATCATGCAGCGGTGCTTATCTGACGCAGCGTGGTGACCAAAATGGTGTGGATATAGGAGCCACATTTCATTCTCTGAGCTGTTTGGACAAAGTTTGAAGAAGGAAAATGTGCAACAGAGAGAATGGGTGTAAGGCTTTTTATTTTCATTTTCATTCAGCATTTTTCTCCACAAAATAGGAAACAACGGGTTTTGCAGACCATTGGCTCTTATTATATATTTGTACAAATCTCCAGCATGTTTACACATCTGTTCCAGTTAACGAGTGAAGCCTGCATGTTCTGTGGGTGCAGTGGAAAACCGTTTGGCACAGCCTGTGCACGTGTCTCTCTTTTGTACTGTAGATGTCTGACACCCAGACACTATATCGGCTCTAAATCTTTATTATACTTTTAACATAAAGGCTAGCAGGTTAGCTCGATGCATATTAACGGGAGTGCATGGCTTTGAGTCATGGTCTGTTCCAATAGAATGTGGCGAGGGGGCCCTACAGTGTGGCCCTACAGTGTGGCCCTACAGTGTGTGGCCGTAAGAACCACATCAAGAGTGCATTTTAACCTGGAGGATACAGGGCTCAAACAATGCTGCTGTGAGGAGCAATGCTTTTTCCCAGTGAAATAAATGAGCAGTCAATACCGTCAGAAATCCATCCTCATTTAATACCATGGTATACTGGTACATCTGTTATTGTCCCATCCCTGGACCACAGTAATGCATTCTCTGTAGGTCCTGGCAACAGAGGTCTACACAGTGTCTACAAACACAGCTGATCGTGTTTCCAAGCTTAAGAATTAGTCATCGACAACAATGGACCAGGGCATTGATAATTCATGAGGCATTTTTACTTAATGCTGTGACTTCATCACTGGCAGCCACTCAGCTGTAGAGAACACAGTGCTTCTGGCTAGAAAACACTTCTAATTAGCTGTTAGCTAATAGCAGCATGCATGCAAAACTGTTTGGTTGGTTGCTAATGTTATCCTAAGTCACATGTGACTTGCAGTTTACCTAGTTACAAATATTAGTACAAAATGCGCAGAGTTTAACAGCTGCACATCATGAATCAACTACTGTGTTATACCTTGTTCAAATACTGTTATTTGAGGAAATATTCAAATTCAAAATGTCTGTCACATGATACAAGTTCACCAAAATAAAATGTGGTTAAAAATCTAAATAAAATCTTTAAAAAAGCATAATAAATTTGCTCATCCATTATAAGATTGGCAATAAATATGTACTACATAGTTACATTTCATACTATTCTCCTTTATAGTCATAAACCTATAAAATAGTTTTATGTCAAAGTACTAGGTTTCCATTTAAAAGGAGGGATGAGTACCTGTCACTGGATCTAAAATATATCTTGTTTTCCACGCTGATAATTGAACAATCCTTTTTTCAGCCTGTACCTGAATTAATCATTAACTAGAACCACCAAATGTTCAGTGGCATTCATTTGTGGTGATTCTGAATAAATAACTTTCTATAGTGCTTTCCCAGAATGCTCCATGCTATTTTTATTTATTTTTTTTGTAATTGGTACCATAACCAAATCCTGTATCATTGTTGTACTTTTTAATGGTACCCAGACGTACCTAAAATAGAGTTGTCAAGATACTAAAATTTTCGTGATTACTAAACTATACTCCACACCGGTTCCGATACTACAATGATAATAAAAACACTCTTTATTTAGACAAAATAATGTCATTTTTCAACCTTAAATCATAGTACTTTTTTATATTACTGTGGCCATATATCTGTGTAATCCCTCAGTCGTCCAGGTAGGTTCATAGTGGTCCATGGGTGTATACTAGTCTATATGTTTTATACTTGTTCTGACACAGCTCATGATCATTCTAAAGATATTCAGGAAAGGAACATTTATGTTCTGTGAATGTGACTTTTTTAGTATTGATACCTGCTCAAATGTGCCAGTTCCAATACTATTTTTGATATTGATTAGTATGTGGTTTTATACTTTTGACAACCCTAACCCAGACCTTTTTAAAAAGGTCTGGGTTAGGGTTGTCAAAGCCAAATAAGCCACTATAATAAAATACAATACAAGCCCAACAGCCTGCCACTTTTAAATGTAATTTGAAAGTAAAATGTAAATACTTTGTTTTTAGTATTGCGTGTCAGTGTTAGTGTTCTGTTTTGGTTGTTGCTGTTTGTTGTTCAAGTGGAGGGCCAGAGATAAGGCTTGTAGCAGGTCCCATAGTAGATGTGTAACAGAGGGAGTGTGAGCATTACATAAGTGCACATGGCGTCTCTCCATCTGAGTGGCTGCTCTGCTCTGACGCAACGCTTAATCACACTCACACACATAAAATACACAGAAAATACATGCGCACACTGACGGGAACCAGCTGCCATTGGCTTAGAACATTCTATTCACATCTCAGCACTGTGGACTCTTGCTATGGTTTAATCTGATTGTTAGAGGAATGAACTCGCATCAACAAGCTAAACTTCTCAACAGTTTTTATTGAGATGAAAAAAAAAAAATCAACCACTTTCTGTTATGAACTTTCACCCACATACTGAAAACTTAGCAGTCTGATGGAAAAAAAAAAACCTTTATAGAGGAGATATATCAAGATTTATGTCAGTCTTCAAAGATTGTACTCCTAAAATGTTAAACATGAATGTAAATGTGTAATGTGTTGGCTATATATATCATGTTAACTTTCATACAACTGGTCAAATACTAGAAAAATTGCAATGTCAATAATCCTGAATAAAGTAATTTTTTTACAATAATTAACACATTGTGAGGATCTATAGGGGAGAGTGTTAAGGCTATAGTGATGAGATTTTGGCTGTTGGTGTCGGATTTCAGGATGCCCCCCTTGACAGTTGGTTTACTGCACTTGTAAACGTAACTTGTACTGCTTGTTTTAGCGTCGACTAAACCAAGAGACATGGAAAAGCATAGCAGCATGACACCTGAAAAAGGGATTGGAAAAAGCTAAATATATACAGATTTGGAGATCAAAATACACAATTTTCAATAATTGACATTGACAAATAAGGAGCTATACTTGATTTGTAAATATAATATATATCTGTGTGTGTATGTGTGTATACATACATACACACAGGCACAATTAATATTGTTTTTGCCCCAGTACAGACATATTGTAAAACTAAGTAGCTCTTAGAATAAAAATAAACTTGGTGTGTGTTGTCGGCATGCTAGTTGTTGTTAGCAGTATCATGATGGCAAAACTTTGCTCTTATAAACTCATCACTGTGAATAATTAGGTTGCTCAGAATGCATAAGGTAAGTGCAGAATAACTTTGGCCGGCTGCAAACCGTTTAATGTGAACTTAACATATTTTTAGACCAGGCAGTGTTAATTGTTGGCAACGATTCTGTCTTGTCCAAGTGTTGTGTGCTATTTGTTTACCTGTAGCCGCACAGGGCCACCCCAGGTCAGGGCTTTTAATGTGAGCAGCTGAGGTGCACAAGGCACACTACACCTCCATTAGGGTCACAGACTCACCTGAGAGATGGATCACTCGCACGTCACATACACGTCCCAACACGCAGCCAGGAAGTTAAGGCTACACTCCCCAAACTGGATTTTTCCTCCCTCCACCAATCCTACGATTATATAAGAGTTTCAAAATGCATTAACCACTCTAACTTGGAACGTTTGTAACCAGGAATGTACTTTGTTTTAAAACTGCTCAGACTGTAAACAAAAGAAAATCCATAAAAATGTGATCCACTTTTAAGACATTCAAATTATCAATCAGTATCAATTTTTTTGTCATTTAAAGATGTACGTGGAACTTTTCTGGTGGAGCATTTGCCACCTACTAGTCCCCATGACTGTGATTTCTTTGTAATGTATGTTGTAATGTGTGTAGAACATTTCCTTCCAGACAAGCAGTTTGCTGACCCTCCATCTGAAAAGTTACAGGGTGCACTTTTAATAACACATTTGTTTTAAATTGTAATTGTAGTTGTTTTAAATATTTCATACTGATGGAGTTTACCCTTTTAAACCCACACACAACTTTTCCACTAAAACTGTGTGCAAACAGTACGTATAGTAGTGCAGGCCGACAGTACTGGTTTTGCTAGCACAACGACATAATATTTGACTGATTACATGTACACAGGACTCAAAACACATTCTTGATTTTAGTTTTAGGAAAGGTCATCTATTTTATTTTTGCTTAAAATTTGTCTTTTCTAATAAGTAAAAACATTACTTGGCAAGAAATATTTTGTCCTCTGAATCCACCTTGAACCTACCATCTGTTCTTGGGTCTTATTTGACAAGTGTCGGCTAACAGAAACCGCACTGTGTAAACTGATTAGCCATAAGCCGCGTATGCTAATAGGGTGTGTGTGTAGCTAGTTCTCAACACTGAAAATTGACGATTGCGATGACATAGATACTGTAATGAAGTGACTCATTTTTGCCGTCAGATGAGTCTTGCGCTAACACTTGCTAGAGGGGCAAGATTATGTGATGGAGCTAGTGTGAATGTTCCGGAAGAAGACGTTTTTTCCTTGAATTGTGCTGCTATCATGACAGGACCGGGTTAGTGCTGGGAAGAGCTGACTCAATCTGGTGCTCACTTGAATGTAGGCTGTGAAATGTGGTCATGGATCGCTTGGAATGTTAACAGTAGCCACTTTAGGATTGTGGAAGGAAAATCCGTTAGGCTTACCACTTTTTTGCCTCTTGTGAAAATGTGAAAAATATCTTATATTAAATTTTTCAGAATTTTTGTCACTATTATTAACACCATGACCAAACTGAAATCCTCAATTCACTTTCACTCACATTGTCTAATACATAATCATTCATCTAGTGTGTGACCAGCTTTATCATATCAAACTTTATGAATGAGAAAGTCAAGTTAATATGACGTAAATAGCCAAATAAAAAAAAAGTGTATATTAAATTAAAAAGATTTACAATAATTTGTAGTTTATTATACTGTGCCTTGAATAATCACGATCAAATAATCAATTATTATTAATTCTAATCGCAAGCTAAATATGTTTGTAGAGTAGTTCAAAATATACACAAATAATGTTGACTAATGAAGAAATGCGTTCATTAACATTACACCACACCAGATTGTGTGAGAACACGTATAGATAACTGGCAAAATAGGAAAACACGTGTTAATTCTGCTGCTTTAAAATCCTGATAATGAAATGTAACAGAAGAAACATAAAAATATGTCAATACTTCCCAGTTATGACTTTTCACAAATGATTGTCTTAGGTTACATTGTTGTATTCTTACTAAGTCAAAGTGTTTTAGGATATGTCCAGACAAACTTCTTCAGTGAACTCCATTATGTAATATTGCTGCATCATCCATTTACATAACAATTAACAAACATTCAGCTGTCAAAATCAGTATGATCCAAACTGGAAAATTGTGTTTAGTTATTTAAAAAAAGGAACATTTATACAATATTTGAAAGGATTTCAGGTGATAAAAATTGGTATGGTGGTATTTAATTATCTGGTAATTTTGAATAAATATGACAGCTGAAAATCTTGTGATTTAAAATATTTACATGCAGATAAAAATTGCAGTTTCTTTTAGTGCTCGTTGTAGTCTTGATAACTAATATTGATTTTAGCAACAATTAACCTGACTAGACGTTGAAGCTATTTGTAATAAATGTATAAATAAATAAAGTTTTTTTTAAAAAAAGAAAGAAAATATATACATATATTTTTTCAAGCTTATTCATTCATTAGTACAAAATACTTGTATATTTATTTATATATTTAATATTTTTCCCCATGCTTGGTAAAGTAAATGCTACTAGTGTTCGGCTGCATGAAAACAAAGTGTTCTCTAAAGCCTGCACACTGTACTCAGGATAAGCCTGAGCATGTAAGCGCCCCAACAGCCTGCTCCTGATAAACAACAGCACGTACACACCCTGCAGGGGGCCTTTCACCACCAAATCTGCCCACACAGTCCACGTTCTATTCTACTCCTGCAGCCACTGCAGGAAACGCCACTCAGCCAGCACCGGCCCAAATCCTGCCCCCCATACCCCCGCAATCAGTGCACTACTCCATCCACTCAGCAAAGGAATGGTTCAAGCGTTTACTATACCGATACGATACCTGCAAAGTTTTTTTTTTCCTGCGACATCAAATTATGCAGATACATGCAGTGTCTGGACTGCGGTTATAATGCATAGTTGAGAGTTGAATAATGGGCAGATTATGCAAGACTTGGCACCAGACACACAATGGAATAGATCAAATTACTCTTTGATCCAACTAACACTAGATTATCCAAGAGCAATATTATTACATTTGAGAATATGATGATTCAACAAAAGATAATCTTAAATAGTATAGCAACAAAAATAATATATTTTCACCTAAAATATTACAAAGTGCCAAAAGGAAATATTTGGTTTAAGATTTTTGTTTACCTCTTTTGCGCATATATATATATATATATATATATATATATATATATATATATATAATATATATATATATATATATATATATATATATGTGTGTATATATATATATATATATATATATATATGTATATATATATATATATATATATATATATACATATCATATCATATCATATCATATATGATATATCATATCATATCTCATATCATATCTCATATCATATCTCATATATATCTCATATCTCATATCTCATATCATATAAATTATCAGTGTTGGGAATAACGGCGTTAAACAATAACAGCGTTACTAATGTGTTGTTTTTTCACTAACGGAGAGTAATTTAACTAATTATTACTTTTCCCAGCGTCCCAACGCCGTTACCGTTACTGACAGTAAAACGTGGCGCGTTACTATTCTACTACTATTCACTCTGCTCTTCATCAGAGAAGTCTCTCATCGAAGGGAGCTGCAGCGCTGTTGTGTTTCTTTGGTGAAAGAGGCTCGGGGTGAGATCATAGGCTTGTTTGAGATGAGCGAGGCGGGCGCAGATAATCTTGTGAGAGCGACGCAGACGCAGGCCGTGTCTCAATCAACCAAAGTGCCCTTGAATCCGCGGTTCGAACGGCGCATTTAAGCCGGGCGGTACTTCGACCCGCACTTCGAACAGTACATGGAACAGTGCATTTGGCGAATTGAGACACGGCCGCAATTTCTGAGCAAGGAGAGCGCAGCAGCTCTCCACCGACTGCGGCCGCCTGCATGGACTACAAACGCTTAATGCATGATGGGAAATGGTGTCCTGTCACACGTGCATTGATAGCTAATTGGGTCCGAGTTGAGTTTTGATCAGAAACGTGACGCCCTGATGCACGGCGCCTCCTCCTCCAACTTTACACAAACTACTGCCACATATTTGATATCGACATATGTTTAAATATGACTGAAAGTGTCCAGGCTGTTGTCAGATATGGATCACTTTAAACAAATGCAATATAATTACAATCTGTTAAAGTGAAATAAATGTTAAAGGTTCACATCTGTTATGTTTTTATTGTTTTAACAAAGTAAGTAACAGCATAGTTACTTTGCCTAGTAACTATAACTAGTTACTAGGCAAAAAGTAACCGAGATGGTAACTCAGTTACTTTTTGGGAGAAGTAACTTGTAACTATAACTAATTACATTTTTGAAGTAAAATTCCCAACACTGTATATTATTTATATATATATATATATATATATATATATATATATATATATATATATATATATATATATATATATATATAAAAAATAACTATAAACAAAAGACTTTTAATTGCTTTTTAACACACATCATATATTCAGTTTCTCCCTCCAATGGTTAACTAATTGGTAGATTACTCGATTACAAATTTTTTGTAATAATGCACTTTTTAAAATGGGTTTGTAATATGTTTTGCTTTGCTAAATTTGTGCACCTCAAATTGTCAAAACCAGAGATCAGATACAACTTTATTGAGGTCACAGTGGAGAAATTTACACTGTTGTAGCACGTCTTCCTGCAAGGCAGATAATGAACAAACAAATTAACAAATACATTTCAAATAAAAACAACAAAAAGGCGACTATCCAAATGCTATTGAAGCCTCTTGTCTGCTCCATCAGATCTGGCATTAAGATAGAGTCCAGAGGTGTATCGCAGCCTGCCCCGGCCCACACCACACCCTCCTGCTCCGGCCCACATGACCTCATCCAGAGGCAAATCAATAAGTGCCCCCTCCCTCTCTCCCTCTCCCTGTCCTGACCAGATGGGATTACGTAAGACCGTGTCCAGTGTCAGTTTGCACAAGGAGCTGTTGGACCCTCTCACCATATTTAGAAAGAACAACCCAAGTCATACGCACACAAGCTGGCAGCAAGACGTATTAATGTGGTAACTAGGACACTGAATTTGCATGTAGGGAAGATCTCACGTCCGGGAGCATTTAATATTTGAGAGAAGACTGAACTGATAAAGTATATACATTTCAAAATGGGTTTGAACTAGAGAATTTGCAGTTTTTGGATACTTTTTTTTTTGCTGAAAAAATTATGCTACTGAAATAATTTTAGTCTTTGCGACTTGCTAATTCCATTCAAACTGCAAATTTGATTCAATTGCAGTTAATCTTCCAGCTTTAGTTTCCAACCATCCATAAGTGTGTGCTGTCAGTGAGAGATTAGAGAGCGTTTGGTGGGCTATCTTTTTGTCTTGGCTTTGAAACGTTAAAAACAGAACTAGTTCATTTCAAACGGTTTGCTGTGGTTCAATGTTATTCCTAACTTTCTAAAGCGTTCCTAATATTGTAGTTATTCACCACAATGAGGTTGTAAGTATAGAGATTTGCCTTTATGGTAAAGCTAGCAACTAGCGTGCTAACAGCTTACCAGTATTACTTTCTGGTTCATGGATGATAAACTTTATAATTGTTGATCCAATAAAAGATGTTGGTTTTGAGTAATAACTTTTACTAACATTCTGTTAGCATGCAAGTGAACAAGTGAAGTATCAAACTGACAGCCTATGTTGAACATAGTGTTACACCCACCGAACCTCTAATATGGGTACATGGGAAAGCATAACTTAACAATAATTAGATGCAGACAGTCTACGGTGGTCTCCTCAGACCTGCTTTTAAATGATATCTGTACTGGGGCAAGAAAAATGTTACATTATTACATGAAAAAAAAGAGGTACTGTCATTTTAACAGATGGCTTCATGTTTACATAATGATCATGAAAAAATTGAATTTATGTAAAAAATAAATAGCATTTTCTTTGATATTTTAACATTAAGGGTTACAACTTAGCTTAAATTTGCCAGCCTTGGCATGAATTTAAACTAACATCAATTGGTTATTGTCTCAACAGCAAGCCAAAGATCAGATATTGGTATTGACTGAAACTGGTTATGTTTTGACATGTATTTTTAAATGTTTCCATCTTTCTGTGTTCAGGTACGGACATCTCAGTAGGAGAGGAGGTGGCCATCAAGTTAGAATGTGTGAAGACAAAGCACCCCCAGCTCCACATAGAGAGCAAGATCTACAAGATGATGCAGGGCGGAGGTGTGTGACACCGTGAAAGTACTACATGTACAAAATATGGATGCATGATAATCGGTCACTAATAATAATTATTGCACAAAGCATGCCTGAAACCCACAGACAGAATATTGCTTATCTGAAGCATATTGTTAATAATAATAAGGAAAAGAATGAAATAAAACAGCATTTACAATGTGGCAAGAGGAATTAATGAAGGCTGTGTGAAATATTACCAGGACATAGGATAATTACTTATGCGTGCGGTGAACTTTGGGTAGTGGTGTCTGATAAAGCTAAAGTTAGCATGTCTCTGCATGTTGTCACACTAAGCTCTGCAACTTGGCATGTAACTACAACTTCATGGAATGAAAAGGGATTATTTTTTATTCTCATTTCTCTAACTATGAAAAACAACCCTCTCCACTGAAGTCCAGTTAGGGAGAGGAGGAACTCAAAATTGGCTTTATAACAGAAACTTGGTGAATTTGAAAGTTTCTGCTCTGCTACCTGCTTGTCTCCATGGAGATTTTATTACTGGAATATCCAGACTATAACCCAGAGCTCAAACGTGACCCCTGAAACACGTTTCATGGGTCCTCATGATAAATGATCAGTCAATTCAATAGGAAGCCTAAGTAGTTTTAGTTACTGCAATAATACACAGTAAGCTCTAAAACAAACCTTTTGATGTTGGACAGAGCAGACACTAAACTTCCAGGCTTAACTAAAGGTGTAGAGTAGTTAAACATATGCTTAACATTACTTTTGAATGAATTCATCGACTACTACTGGCCCTCCGCATTGTATGTTTCCAAATATGGCTCTCAGTGGAAAAAAAAGTTTGGACATCCCTAGGTTACTGCTTTGTAGTACTGTTCCACAGTATTCCATCAAACTTGTCTATCTCCATGGAAACAAGCAGATCACACCACCAGTTCAAGTTACTGGTCAGATCTGTTGAAAGGTCACTCACAGTAAGAATCTATGTTTTTTAAAGTTATTTTTGATCAGTCTGTTAAATGTAATTGAATAAATGCAAGCCAGATAACAAAATGCTCCACTGTGAAACATTCAGGCAGTCTCCTTAGAGACAAGGAAGTAGCACGAAAGGTTACATAGTTTACCTACACTGACATGTATAATTTTGGATACAGAAAATTAGGTTATTAATTAGGTGTTTATCCTTTTTACACTGCTGAATCAAGTCATGCTTAAAAAAATATTAACTATAGAAAAACCTACACCCACTGATCTACATGTTAAGATGAGCTGATTTTACCATCTGACCTGGGTTGGGCATGATTTGCACATGAGGCAGACCTGTTATTTCATACACAAATATTGACTGATGGATTTTGCAATTATCTGCCTCAGCCCTTGTTTACAGATGTCTTTATCAAAAAGTGATCATGTTTCATAGCCTGGACTCTACCTCTAATATCGCACGTGCTAGCACCTCATGGCTACATTCTGCTCAGTGCCTTGTGGATAGTGACAAATACCTGTCCAATTAGAGCTGCATGAGTGAGTGACACCAGGAGTCTACAGTATGTCCAGAGCTCAGACTGCTGCTGTTGAAGACTAGCTCAGACTGCACTTTGTCACACAGGCTACTGACAGCTAGAGCTTGATGTGCTTAGTTGTTTAGTCGATTAGGGGATCTCAAACCTTGAGGCCAGGGACCCCTCATCAGTATCACCCCCGTGTCGGTCTGCACAATAGTGTCACAGCATGATTGGATTAAACCATTTATATAACCAAATTTGGATGAATGATTAATTTCTCATAGTCTTTAGTTTATTGGTGTAGTTGTTTCCATCAAAAACAATATCACAAGAAATGTTAGTATTTAAGTGAAATAAAAAATAAAGACTATATTTAGACAATATGTGATTTACAGGATTAAATCATAGTACTTTCTTTTTTCTGTGGCCTTATATCTGTGTAATCCCTCAGTGGTCCAGGTAGGTTCCACAGTGGTCCAGGTCCATATACTATATGTCTTATATTTGTTCTGATTCTGCTCAAGATCATTCTAAAGCTATTCACAAAAAGTTCAGGTCTTCCTCAAATGAGCATCTAGTTTTGATACCTTGACAGTCCTAGTCTTTAGCCGAACAAGCATGTCTTAGGTTGACTAGTCCCACTAGCAGCTGCTCTGTCTAAACAAACCCTAGCAGAGTCCCTGTTAGGAGACACACATTGTAAATAGTAGTTTTTGCCTAAGCGTCTCTACGTATATAAATAGTACAATGCTGAGTGGGGCAGTTTGAGTCTGTAGAAGGACACAGCAGATGGTCCCAGAGTCCTGCCTGAGCCAATCGGAGGCCAGCCCCGGGGCAGGTGGGCGGGGCCGTCTGGTGTAACAGTCTCCTGTGGGGGCATGTGTCCACTGCACAGTCTAATCACACACTCTGAGCTCTAGATCCAGCTCATTATACAATCAATATTATACAAAGCCACAGTGCACACAATACACATCTGCTGCAGTCTTTTATAGTTACACTGTGTTAAAATAACTAGATGCCACAATAGGGTTTTTAGAGTAATTAGTATTATTTTCAGTCATTTCTAGGGCCTGTCAACTAAATACATGTCTGGTGAGCAATCTAAAAAGGGGGGTATGGCAAAAGCTACCAAAATGATTGTGTATCTCTATGTATCTGATCCTGACTGCTCTCACAAGACTACACCGCACCGCACAGAAGTGTATGCCGTACTAGGAAACAATGTATTTATATCAAGACACATTAAACTTGTCAGTCATAAGTTTAATATGCCTGTTTACATATAAATACCAAAAAATATCCACTCACTCTCTCAATAACTTTTCCTTTCTGCTGTTGCTCCATATAAATCTTTATAATCTAAATAAAATGATTAGTCGACAAATATAAATTTTCGTTGACTAAGACCAAATGGCATTTTACTCAAAAAACTGATTTGGAGCAGATGCAAGACTTAGGAGGTAGAAATTGGATAGGGTTTTTTGTAATAAACCACAATGTTTGAAAGTCAGTATTGTTTTAGGAAATGAATATTGCAAGCCATTTAGATTTGTTTTTAATAGGATAAAATACAAATACATTACAAAATCTAAAATTTCAATATGAGGAAAATTTTATATATATATATCTGATATTTTATTTTACAATATTTTTTGTTCAGTGGTTTAGTTCACTAGTTTTTGGTGTACAGTACCAAGAGAAAACCTATACTTGCTACATAATTAATCTGTTGTTGCAATCCCATACTATTATTAGTAAAATAGGCATTTTTTTAGTATGGTCAACAAAGAGACAATGCATTCTTTGTAATGCATCTTTTTAATGCATGCTTTGGTCACATTCCAAAGTGCAGTGTTGTTAATGTGTCTTGGTGTCTTGTGCAGTGGGCATCCCAACGATAAAGTGGTGTGGAGCAGAGGGAGACTATAACGTGATGGTGATGGAGCTTTTGGGCCCCAGTCTGGAGGACCTGTTCAATTTCTGCTCCAGGAAGTTCAGCCTGAAGACTGTGCTGTTGCTGGCTGATCAAATGGTACACTACACTCACTATACACTACACATACTACACTGTCTACACATTCTATATCAATGCAAACACAATCACATACTGTCTGAATACTGTACAGAGTGTGTCTGTGTCTGTTTGCAGATCAGCCGCATCGAGTACATCCACTCCAAGAACTTCATTCACAGAGACGTCAAGCCAGACAACTTCCTCATGGGCCTTGGCAAAAAGGGCAACCTGGTCTATATCATCGACTTCGGCCTGGCCAAGAAGTACAGGGACGCCCGTACGCACCAGCACATCCCCTACCGCGAGAACAAGAACCTGACCGGCACTGCGCGATACGCCTCCATCAACACACATTTGGGCATCGGTAAGAGCTCTTTATATATATGTAGTGAACATCTCTATGAACAGCTCTGAACCAGCCTCACATGTCCTCACTATTGTCACAATATTAAAATTGCAAACTCGATTTCAGTACTAAGAAATTTACGCAATACTCTATACCAGTGGTTCTTAACCTTTTTGGAGGTACCGAACCCCACCAGTTTCACATGCACCTTCACCGAACCCCTCTTTATTGAAAAATAAAATATGATTTTTTTCAAATTCAAGACATAGGTGTGTTTTACTGGTCACAAAATGAACCGTGCATTAACATCACTGTGTTCAAAGAACAAAACCAATAATCCATGAATCCATGTTGTACATATTCGGCTGACCACTTTCTTTTTTTGCTCGACATAGTTAATATGGATTAAAATAATAACCCTTTAGCATTGGCTGCTATCACTGCAGATAGATTTGCGGTAGCGGACTTTCCATTACCGTAACTCCGCCACCAATTGTACTTCATGTGAATTCAAACAGCATCTCAAAGCAGAGGCATAGGGCTCTTTAAATATGTTACTGTCATTACGGTAACGTGCTTACGTCGCCCTCGAAGACGATCAATCAGAGCGCAGTTGTCGCCGGGATCCTCCCAGTCAATGCCGGGGCGTCACTCTGGCTGTGTCTCATGCCGTGTCTCAATTCACCAAAGTGCCCTTAAATACGCTGTTCGAACAGCACATTTAAGTCGGGTGGGTACTTCAATAGGCACATCAATTGCATTTGTTGAATTGGGACACGGCCGGCATCTGGAGACGCTCGCAGTTCGCGAGTCATATGAGTCGGGTGCTCCGCCGAACCCCTGAGACTGACTCACCGAACCCCTAGGGTTCGATCGAACCCAGGTTAAGAACCACTGCTCTATACCAATTACAATACTGTAATGAATCTTATACTTGTTCTGATAAAGCTCAAAATCACATCAGACAAACTATTCAGGAAAGCTCAAATATTGTTGATGTTATTTTTTGTAGTATAAATACCTGCTTTAATAAGATCTAGTTTTTATATTAGTTTTAGTATTGGTTAGTATCTGATTTTAAATACTTTTGACAACTCTAGCCTTTACATGTCCTCACGCTCTCCTCTATTTGTCTTCACTATCCTTTGTTTGTCCTCACATGTCTCCTTTTGTCATCACAGAGCAGTCACGACGAGACGACCTGGAGTCTCTGGGCTATGTGCTCATGTACTTCAACCTGGGTTCTCTGCCCTGGCAGGGCCTTAAGGCTGCCACCAAGAGACAGAAGTACGAACGCATCAGTGAGAAGAAGATGTCCACACCCATCGAGGTCCTGTGTAAAGGATACCCCTGTACGTGTGTTGGATTTGTCATTCTGTGACCAGAGTAGTGTGACATGTGTCTTTACTTATTCTGTGCTTGTGTTCCACAGCCGAGTTTGCCACATACCTGAACTTCTGTCGCTCTCTGCGCTTCGATGATAAGCCAGACTACTCTTACCTCCGCCAGCTCTTCAGGAACCTCTTCCACAGACAGGGCTTCTCCTACGACTACGTCTTTGACTGGAACATGCTCAAATTTGTAAGTGTCCAGACCCCTGTGGTATTGCTCGCTGTGTTAGTGAGTGGACTCTAATATGTGCTCTGTGTGTAGGGTGCTAACAGAGCAGTGGAGGACGCTGAGCGGGAGCGCAGGGAGCGAGAGGAACGACTCAGGCACAGCAGGAACCCCGGGGCCAGGGGCATGGCCTCAGCTTCAGGGAGAGCCAGAGGAGGACAGGATGTGGCTGCTCCATCCCCTCTGAACCCAGCCTCTCACACAGGTATAGTACAAGACACACAGGAGCCACAGCACAGAGGAACCATAAATTTACACCATCCCTGTGTGTGTATGTGTAGGGATGGAGAAGGAGAGGAAAGTCAGCATGCGTCTGCACAGAGGAGCTCCGGTCAACATCTCCTCCTCAGACCTGACCGGACGCCAGGACACCTCCCGTATGTCCACCTCACAGGTACTGACCACTGTTCACTACTTACACACAACCACACAGGCCTACTGTTAGTGCCCTACACAATCACACAGGGCTACTGTCAGGGCCCTACACAACCATACAGGGCTACTGTCAGGGCCCTACGCGACCACACAGGGCTAGTACTCCACAGCGATACAGGGAAATCAGTCACATGCACTTCAATAAACTGGTTATATTCATTTTATACTGTAATATTCTAACAATCTCTGTAGTTCACTGCATTTGCAAGATAATAGGAGTAAACAGGAAGCAGTATTGTCACGAACAGGGAAGTATGTAACAGTTTAGTTCAGCTTTTATTCTGGACTGCAACTTCCTCTAAACGTTTGTGTCCTCAAGGCCTCATGGTTCTTACCAGGCCACTGGATCCCCCTAGTGGTCAACAACACAACAAGAAGACAAGACACCTTTCTAACACACTGTGACTTAGATACAACATTCTATCCAGTTTAATACTACTGAACCAGCTGTACACATGGTAAATAATATATTGCATACAGTATTAGATGTGTTTATTCCCTCTGGCTTGGGATATGACTTGCATATGAAGCGGTTCCTCCTGTTGTGATCTCCTCTCACTGTCTCCATTAGGCTCCACAGCTCATGAATAACCAAGCCCGAGTGCATCATTTATGAAACATATGCATTTATTAGCACACTTATGGAATCCTCCTCTCTACCCACAATAGCAATGCTCATTTAGGGACAAAAAGTACAAAGTCCATTTTGATGTGCATTGAAATTGCGCATTGGTACAGGACAGTGTCATTGGACAGTGTGAATCTGATTCAAGCTCCAGTCGAATGCATATCATTTGTTAATATTAAAAGTGCATATGACATGGTTTTCATGTTTTTCCAATTATGACTTGGTTTGGTGGGATAGTACCTGTAGTAATTATTTATCATCAGTGAAGTTTGTGGAAAATACTTGAAACAAAAAATACAGGAAGTATCTGTGAATTCTAAAACAATATCTCTACCTACTGTATGTCATCAATACAAAGTCGTCTAAATGATAGGAATATTTATGAGCAAGGAAGGCATTTTGCTGAGTTTGAACCTTCATTAAAGTTTGAACTAAACGCTAAACTTACATTTTTCAGTATTAAACTGTGTATATGATCTTTTAATAACATTTTCCACTGTTATTATTAAATTATTTATTTTTTAGTTTTAGTGCAAACTAGGTAAATTTGCAGCTTTCTGGCCAAAGGTGCTTAAATCCAAGTGTGGGCTGTCTTCAGTGGCCACTGCAGTTTCAAGTACTATGTGACATCACACAAGACTGCCCTGATTACAGCAGGTGTTTCTGATTGCAGGTCTGAAATGTGGATACCTGTTAGACCAATCACATACTACCTCGTATGTCCCTTCCTCCCCAGTATTTGGCAATTGTCAATTTTTTCCCCCCATAAATTCTTAAATCTAATTATCTTTGGTACATTTTAGTGATATTAATAGTGAAATCTGTCATATTCACTTCATGCAGATGCATATATACTTGTACACCCTCAACATCCATATCTCCTGCATTCCAGGCACTGTCGCGGGTCACGCCCAGCGGCCTCCAGTCAGCGGCCCCTCGGTGAAGCTCCGCCGACCCCAGGCTCTACCCGCGCACCACGATGGCCTCGACAAGCTCCGCCCACAGCACACCCCCACACACTCCCCCCACTCTCCGGCCGCCTCCCCTCCCCATCCCTCGAGTGTGTGCGCGTGTGTATACCAGCCGGGACTGTGGACTCTTCAGTCACTCCCTACCTCCCTGCGCGTGAAGCAAGGGAGCTATCCTCTTGTCCATTTTAGTTTTGATTTTACTTCTTTTTTTTCTCTCTTTTGGTCCTTTAGTATTTACACTTGACGTGGTGGAGACGTCTTAGCAAACTAGTTGTGTGGGGACTTTGTATAGAAAGACACCGAACCAACATGGCAGCATTGAATAGTGCCTAAATTGCGTGTCCTCCTCAAGACTCAACCTTTTTTTTTTTTCTCGTTTTCCCTCTTTAGTTCATATAATTTTCTTTTTTTTTTTCTTTTTTTTGGTTTTTAAGCAGGGCATGTTCTCCAGAGTTGTTTTAATGCAGGGCTATGATGTGCGGCTGCGATGTGCCCATTTTAAACTGGTGCATAATAGTGACATGTCTGTACGTGTGTGTATGTTTGTATGCGTTTGTCTCGGGGGTTGTTCACGCTTCGACCTGCAAGGGGCAAACGTGTTAATGACTTTTAAAACATTTTGATTTATTCTATTTCAGATCTACTGCCTCCCGGGCCACAGTTAGTTTGTCATTGTCAAGTGGATCATGAAGGGATAGTTCAGTATGATATAACTGATGGTGGTTAGCCATTACTTTACTACTAGGTATTGGTTGTCCATTTTGTTGGAGACTCAAGAACCTGTATTACCACTAATAAATAATGTCTTTTTCGTTGTTCAATCAAATATTATGGTAGACTTGAAATTTAAAGGCCCATACTGCACTATTTTTTGATCTATGTTATAATGTTGTTTCCTCATCAAAAGCACACATTTAACACACAAATCCGTCATATTTAGGCACCAAAATGGAAAACTGCATTCCACCTTGTAATGTCTTGTGGTGATACAGGAAGTGCTCCACTGTGTTTTTAAACGTGGTACACCTTCACTAGACAATTTCAGCCCTGAAATTGCCCCTCTCTACTGAACAAAAGCTAAAAGGAACTCGAAAACTACCACTTCATGACATCACAAAGTGGAACAGAGCATTTAGAGTTTTGAAGATGCAGACAGACTAATGGAGAATTAAAGAAAACACAGCTCCAGGTATCTTTTTGATGAGGTAACAACATTATAACACAGCTTAAAGCTCACAAGATTCATAGTCACACTTTGAACAACTATATAGTATTTTCAGTAGCTTCTTCGTCGTCTAGCCCAACATCCAATGGGAGTGCTAACCACTGATACACGCATTTATGGTTAATAGAACTGAAAATCCATATTAGAAAAATACTGAACTATCTCTGATGCCCTTTCTACTTAGACCTTGTCGGACCCAAGACCAAAATATAACTTTATTCAACATTTCGTGCATTTTTTTATGACTTAACTTATTACTATGATACTATTAAAATGCAAGGATTAACCAGGTATTTCCGATTTCAAACAGGAAATTTGTCAATCTGTCTATTCATTATACAATTTATTAAAATGTATGAAATCGATAACATTTTCAAAACAAGCTGTGACTGAGCGTACATTTAGGCTTGACTTGTACACACTCAAAAAAGATGGCCAACATTTGAATAGAGCCGATTGGTAAAGTATCATCCCGCCATCTTGGATACCATTTTGTTTAGTCCACAGGTTTATGGTAGAAGATGGCCCTATTTTTAGCTTACATGTAGCCGAGGAGGTGCGGCGGGTTGGTGCGGACTGGACATGGTCTTAAAAGGTTAGCGCTAGATAGTAGGCTCTGGATGGACAGAGGCGAGGGCGTTGCCACAGTAATGTGTAAACGAATAGACCTTAAAAAGTATATATTTTGACACTTTTAGGTTTTTATTCTATGGTAAATTGAGATAATGCTAGTAGGTGACAAGTTTTGAAATTCAGCTAACCTAGCCTTAAGGATGCACTTAGTAACTTTTCTGGAGTATCTGCTACTTGCTTGTCTCCATGGAGATGTTTTTGCTTAGCTTTGAATGTTACACAGTATAGCATTAAACTTATGTTATCTCTACATAAAGAAGCTGTTGACACTACCAGGCCAAGTTAGAGGTTAGAGCAGCGTGTGTAATTGAATAAATGCAAAATGGATATGTTTAATGCCATATTGTGGAACATTCCAGCGAACAGTATCTCCATGGAGACAAGCAGGAATTGCTCTTCACCAAAAATGTTATGCAGTGCACCTTTTAACCTTTTTAACCACAATTTAAATCCTGACATACTAAATTTCATCACTTTGAATGACCAATCATAGCTGTCCCTCCAAAACATACTATCCAGCACCAACATTTAAAGGAACCCAACACAAAGTCCAATAATGGTACTCAAAACTCAGGACTCCGACCAGTCAACCCCCAAACCAATGAGTCCAAACACGTTTTTAAACAGTAGAAAAAGTGGTAGAGATTTTGTGTAGTTAAAAGGTATTTGGGGCTTTAGCGGTATCTTGTATTGTCTAATGTTGTGAATAGGATGTACCTGCCCTTGTTTTTTTCCATAGACAAGGAGCAAGGATCGAACGGGGAACGCCTCACTTCAGTAGAATTAACTCCTCTTCGGTATAACTCACCTTTTTGGGGCTTGAAAAATACGTCATGAGTTATTAACTGTCTCACCAATCGTAATTAATACAAGTATGTTTTTTGTTGAATTTTTGGGGGACATTCTGTTTTTTGCTTTGACTGTGAAGGCGGTCGAGATGATTGTTCAAAAGACACATCTCTGTGTGAACTCTGACCCCCCCAACCTCCCCCCTCCCACACCTAAAGACTTTTGCTCCTCATTTGTAATGCCACTGTATTTGTGTATTTTAAAATTGTGTAAATAAATTAATAAGTACTTGTATGTTGTCTGTTATTGACTAAATATTTAGTATCTGAATGTTTTGAACTAGTAGTGGTTTAATCTTTTTTTTTGTATTGAATCAAAAATGGGGTAGAGAAGGAAAAAGTAAGAATATTGTAACTTTAAACTAATACTGATGTAGAAGTACAAAATCGTAGTGCAAGAAATTACTTGAGCAAAAGTAAAAAGGTCAAGGATAATATAAGAGTTGAAATAAAGCTCCAATCTGGTGTTTTCAAAGCATAGACGCAAAAATAAGGCAAATATGAGACAAACTAAATCATAAATGATGGAGATGCAAGAAACATAAATTATGTCACTTAGATGTACATTGGGGAGAGCAACATGTTTTACTCAAGTAAAAGTGCTGTTAAGCTGTACAATATATTACTCAAGCAGAAGTGAAAGTATGGGCTCTGAAATATTTTAAGCTATAAACAAGACAATTCTGCTGATTGACATCAGCAGAATTGCACAAACATTGAATCTTAAAGAAAGCGTATTCAATTTTTTCCCTTCCATAAACATGACCTGAGGTAAACATTCAAATTAAACTAGCTTTTACTGATATCGTAATGCAGATTTATTCTTGATTACAAAACATTGTCATAATTTGGCACTATATTATTATATATTAAATGTAAAGTATCTACATTTAGCAGTGTGCAATAGTTTAAAGCTTGTATCTCGATGTACTAATGCTAAAGTTAATAACACGTGAATACAGGTAAAATGCAGACACATAAAATACAACAGGAGACATTGTTGCTTGGAGCCAAGCACAGAACTGTGAGCTCCTGTGGCCCTGCTGTTGCATGGGAGCTCATGAAGATAATACTGCGCTGACCAGAAAAAGATCCTCACACACACACACACACACACACACACACACACACACACACACACACACACACACACACACACACACACACACACACACACACACACACACACACACACACACACACACACACACACATTTGGGAGACACTATAAAAACTGTCCACATCTTAGGATTTTTCACTTTACCTGTGGAACTCCTGTAAACCCTGACTTTATGTTTCAGACTTTTGGTCCTCTTTGACGCTTACACTAGAAACAAACATTCTTACATTAGAACATAAAACACAGGCTTATAATGCTTGTAAAAAATAATTCTTAAGAGAGATTACTTAAAGGCTCACTTATGACCCAGAAAGTGTAGACACAGCTGAGTGTCCTCCCTTGTGTCGACAAGGAGGGACAGAGCCAAGAGCCTATCGGTTCTCAATAGTAATAATTATAGTAATAATTCTTTTTTATAACAACAACTAAATAGTGTAGTCAAACTAAAGTAATTTAAATATAAAATATGAAAAACAAAATGTCAAGCAGTAGAAAAGCCTCAATCCAATCCCAATCAAAACCCGCTCTTATATCGTTTTAAATATTTGTAACTGGCAAGTCCAGGTTCAGTAATGAAAGTACCTTTATTAAAACAGTAGGAGCGCAGGCTACATTTCTACTTTCTATTCACAAATCCCAGATAATCCATTTAGGAGGCGCTCTTTCCCCTGCAGTACCAAGCGTTGTCCACTCGATGGCGCTATCAGAAAAGAAGAAGCCTCCATGTTGGCTCAGGGACAGTTACATAAAAGGTCAAACTATTATTTACTATGTGTGGAGGAGGAAACAGCTAGCATGCTACTATGTGCTATACACAGAATGCTAACATTACATCAGTTTTCAGATCCCGCCTTTATACTTCCAGATTGTGGTCAAGACATTCTATAATTTATGTGAATTTCAGATGGAGATAAAACTCTATGGGAGATTCACAGTTTTTAAAAATAAATATCCAAACTTATAATCTTGAAATGTTGAACCTTATCATTTTGTGTTGGACACTGGCTCCATTAACACTCTGTTCAAATGTTCAAATGTTGGCCCTGTTGAAATGATGCATGATGTCACCTGTTTTCCATTTAGTTGGGCTAAATAAACCTTGCTATATTTTTTTAAACAGGTCATCCTATATTAAAGCAACACTGTGTAACTTTCAGGAGGTAATAGGTCACCTGCATGATTCCATGGATATAGAACGTTAAAACATACTTTGGAACATTCTCCATGGAGACAGATATGTGTTATGCCATACTCTAGAATATTTTAGCCAGATGAACAACATTTCCACGGAAATAAGAAGGAGGATGTTTTTCAGTGCAATGAAAACACCCATGCTTTTATTTTAGTCATTCTTTTTGCTAAAATGTTGCACAGTGTGGCTTTAAATAAATGTACTTGAGTAAATGTATCAATCAACCAGCATAGTGGACATTCTTGACAACAGAAGGAGACCAGATAAGAAGCATCTGTCTCATCCCTCAAAAGAACACCTGTCTCACAAAATGTCCCTTACAATGGGACTTACTCCCATTGTAAGGGCAAGTCCCACCCCCACCTATCCCCAAGCTAACATCCTGACCTTGTTACACCAGGCCAAGCAGCTGTCACTGTGCTAAGAGCTCAATAATGTAAACGTGTTCCTTTATCAGACTTGGCTCATTACACAAGAGACGGACAAAGCATGGCCAAAGCAGCACTCTTGTCTTCCGTAGCATTTTGTTAACAGGAAGTGTCACCAGTGTGCTGTTACTACACTCACACTATTTCAATACACCCACTATCAAGGCCGGTATTAGTGTTATTCTATTAGAAATAGGCTTGTAGTATTAGAAGTAGTAGTAGTGGTAGTGGTTGTAGTTGTATATTAGTATCATTATATAAGTAGTAATAGTAAAAGCTTGTAGTGGTAGTACTTGTAGACTACTAGTAGCAGGAGTAGTTGAGGAGTAGGGTGGTATTGGAATTTGTATTATAAACATAGTAGTAGAAGGTGGAGGAGGAAGAAGAGGAATAGAAGGCTAGTGGTAGTGGTAGTAGTAGTAGTAGTAGTGGTGGTAGTAGGAGTAGTAATAGCAAGCTAGTATTGGTATTATTATATTAGAAATAGTAGGAGGGTAGTAGTATTTGTAGTGGTGGTAATAGTATGAGTAGCAGTAATAGAGTCATATTAGTATTACTATATTAGAAGTAGTAATAGTAATAGGCAGTAACAGTAGACTAGTGGTAGTAGTAGAAGAAGTAGGATGGTACTGGTATTATAGTAGTGGTGGTAGTAGTAGTAGTAGTAGTAGTAGTAGTAGTAGTAGTAGTAGTAGTAATAGTAGTAGTAGTAGTAGTAGTAGTAGAAGAAGCAGCAGCAACAGTAGTAGTAGTAATATTAGGCTGGTATTGCTATTATTAATAATAAAAATAATAGTGGTAGCAGTACATTCATATTAGTATGTTTATAGTAGAGTAGTATGCTGGTACTGGAATTTCTATAGTACTAAGTAGTAGTAGGTTGTTTGTGATATTATTATATTAAACATAGGAATACTAATAAATAATATGCTGCTACAATTTCACAACAGCCACTATCATACAAAAGTATTAAGGAAAGAATATATAATATTTGGCTTACAGAAGCTGATGCACGTGAAATTGTAGTCAATTAATAATAGCAGTAGTAGTATTAGTCTGTTGTTATTATTATTGGAAGAAGTAAAAGTAGTTAATGTTCACTTTATTGTCACCATAGGGATATTTGTCCTCTACATTTGACCCATCCTTTTAAAGTAATGAAAAATGGTGAGACACATGTTGGTGGAGGTGCATCCTGTTGGAGGTCTGCGGGGGAGGGTCCTCTGGATGAAATTCCATCCAAAATGCATAGTCAATTTACACAAAAGGAAGGCATTTTTCTGACAGATTAAACATATATTTAACAAAATAAACATCTCATTTATTTTTGGTGGTGATCATTTAGACAAGTTTTGGCCTTTGTTTACATTATGGCTGGTAGTTTTTTTTAAATTACCATACCTGTACTGTCCAGATCCAACCAAGAGGCATTTATAAACTTCACCAAAATAATAAAACATATTTAAAAAATCTATAGAAACTAAAGGCAGGATTTATAGTAGAATCTTAAATATAACGATGCTAACTATGTTTTAGTGAAATGATTAGTCTAACCTGTCATATGAACTCTGAGGTGTAGTTATTATATCAATTGGTGGAGTAACATGAGATACAGAATTTGTCTTTAAATTACCTGCAATAGCCTCTGTGCCCATGAAGTCTGAAGATGTGACGAGGATCAGCGGGTTAAACATGGACATAATCAGTCTGTGTGTGTATGTGTGTGTTTGTTTGTTTGTTTGTGTGGCCTTAATCCAACTTTTGGCCCAGTTCTCTGAAAGCAGCCTTCACTGGGCAGTCTCCAATAAAAATAACTCCTTTTCAAAATGTTCGTGGACATATCCTGGTCTGCCACTTCTTTTGTGAATATTCAAACCCAGTGGTGGGATTCTGAAACAGTCCTGGTGATGGTAACAAACACAACAATAGCCTATAGTATATGGGAGTTCCACACCATTGGATATACATGTCATAGGCCAATTAGTATAGGCCAACTAGTACAAGTATTTATACACAGTAGCCCTAACAAGTAGTCCATAGGCCTGTAAGTGGGGCTAAAACACAGCCTTATAGTGCCGTGGGCCAGTCTAATTTGAAATCATAGGCCTAAATAGAGTGGCTGTTTTCTTATAGATTACATGTATTATAAGAATGATCAGAAAATCCACAAATCATGAAGTTCAGCGGTAAGTTATTGGTTATTAGCATTTTAGTCCATAGCGTAGCACAATGTAATAAACAGGAAAATGTGGTTATTAATCAGCCTATATCAGACAGTATGTAAGCAGACAGCTAAAGGGCTCCAACCCAATCCTGAGACCGCTGCTGTCGGTCAGGTTATAGACGCTATAGGGCCTGTTTTCATTCACGGGACTCGGGACATTAATGCACGCGGCGGCGTTAGGACCGCGCAAAGCAGCCGCGGAGCAGCTCCTGTACGTGCGCGCGCGCGGTGAACCGGTGCACGTGCGGTAGACGTGCAGCGAGGAACGCGCCTGCTGCTGAGGCTGGAGCACCACAGGAGAGGAGGAGCACAGAGGAGGAGAGGAGCACAGGAGCGCAGAGGAGGGACGCAGCATCATTCAACAGTTTGTCCGCTCTGCCCGCGAGCACGTCCGCCCAGCAGCAGCCTCTTCACCTGCGGCACCAGCACCAGACTCATGTAAGTACTGCCATCCCAATATAGAGCATTATCTCCGGCTCACCTTGTACCTGTGCGTACGGCTCTACGGGAAGCGGTGTCGCAGAACAGTCGTGACAAGTGATGACCTGAGCTGAGCTGAGGTAGGCTTCACAGTCCGGGTTATCCACAGTCCGGGTTATCCACCGTCCGGGTTATCCACAGTCCGGGTTATCCACAGTCCGGGTTATCCAGTGACAGAACCAGGACTTGGTCTCATTTCAGATGTATGATCCAGATCAGTAAAGTTTGGTCGCTCCCGGTGTACCTCCGACCTGTGCAGTTAACGGAACAGAACAGGGGCATCATACAAATATATAAATAGACCATTGAACGGGCTCCGTTGTCACTTTTTCCTCTTCCTAGCACAGCCATGACAGATAAATTGCTAGGCTAAATTTGATTGGTTTTGCTAACGGCTAAACTAGCTCTGACTGCGCAATCCAACAGAGACCAATCAGCTGCCTTGTTAACTTGGTTTAAGAAGCTATCATTTTACCATTTATTTATGGGATTATTTTTATAAACAAGGCACGATACCACAATACACATTTTAACACTAAATATTCATAATTTGGCCATGGATTTTCTTTTCTGTCCAGTAAGGTCAGTTTTTAACACTTTAATGATTAATTTGTACTTGCTAATTTAACTAGATTAGAATTTTTCACTCCCCTTGTCTGTTTTTATATATTCCCATGTAATATGTAATTTATTTTTCCGTTTTATAGTTTTGGGCCATTCATTTCAAAAGATATATAGTCATTGTCACAACTAGCTTCAGCTTTTTTGTCCAAATTAAAATGAAATGGGGCTTTTATTTTGAAATATAATTGGATATACATTATTGTTAGAATCTACAGGGTTATTAGGGTCTAAGAAAACTGTGTGACCACTAGATGGCGCCAGTGTGACTGCAGCAGGGATCAGGTATTCACTGGAGCAGTTTCATAATAATTTCATAATAATTCGATTCTATAGCATAATCATGAAGATATGCCTTATTTATAGGATTAAAGCCACACTATGTAAGTGGAGTCATCTTCTCTGATTTGGTTCCTTGAGGATTTCATAACCATATTTATTTATTTGTAATGTAAATGCAACGATGACTTGTAAAATTTCACTAACTAGAAATGCGATATTTTAAAAAATGTTTCAAAACTACTATCATCTATAATTATGCAATATTTTGGCTTTAGAACTTTTGGATACATTTAAAGCCCCTTCATGTAACATTTCAGCCAAAAACAAAAGGGATTTTTTTTTCTTTCATTTTGGGTTTTTAGTGATATGAAAAACATATGTTCTTACTGTGAGCGGGTTTGCATCTCCACAAACCTATAATCTTATTTGACTTGGAGGAGGGCCTCGTTCTGCTTGTCTCCAGGGAAATGTTGTTCCTTTGGTTGTAGTATTCCACATATTGATCTTATCTCTGAATGATTAGAGTTATTGATTAGAGTTACTGATCTGAAAGACCTATGTCCTTACTATGAGTGGGCTTGCATCTCCACAAACCTATAATTTTTGACTTGGAGGAGGTCCTCGTTTTGCTTGTTTCCGGGGAAATGTTGTTCCTCTGGTTGTAATATTCCACATAAAGCTCATCTGTCCCCACTGAAAACATTCCAAAGCATGGTTTTAAAGTGGGACTAAAAACATAAACTCTGACCACAACCAAATTTCAAATTGAACTACGTAACTGGGCAGTACCTGGAGAACTAAAGAAGAGAGTGAGAGAAGAGGAGTGGCAGGTTTTGGACATATGAGAAACAGTGTGATTGCTCTAACAGGTATCCACACTTCAAACTCCGCCCCTGCAGCCAGGCTGTAATCAGGGCAGTTCTGTGTAATGTCACCAACAACTGGAAATTGCAGGGGCCACTGAAAGCAGCCCATATTCAGAAAACTAACTACTTTACCAGAAAACTGCAAATTTACCTAGTTTGCACTAAAACTGCCCATATTTACCATGAACAGATGCCTACTGTGTTTTAATAGTGGAAACTGCATGCATGAGTGATGCGAAGATGGCAGCAGACTCGGGTCGGTACGTAGTTTTATTTCTACTTGTGACCTCTGCTTTGATACAGTTGTTCATAAAATTCTCATTGCATTGATTTTCTGGGTCTGTACTGTAGTGCTTTTCACCTTATATCAAAGACAGAACCTTCAGTGTTACTGTAAATAATATAATGTCTGAAGTGTCTCGCTTGTCATGTGGAGTGACACAAGGGTCTGTGTTGGGCCCTGTTTTATTTTTGCTTTACTTGCTGCCTCTGGGCCAGATTATTCACCGTTTCGGAGGTGTCTCTTATTTGTACGGGGATGATGTGCAGTTGTACTGCTCATTCAGTCATTCAGAGTTTCACATTTTTTGTATGTTTTTGTCTGACTTCCATCAAAATATGGCTAACTGCAAACTACCTTCAGTTAAATATAAACAAGATTGAAGCTCTGATCATTAGGGGTGTGTTAAAATATCGATACACCGATATGTATCGATATTATTAAAATCGATACGGTATCGATTATTTGTTTCCTAGTATCGATATCGATATTCCCCCCAGACGTTACTCTTTACGGGTGAAGAGAAGCGAGAAGCAAGAGAAACGAAAATGTCAGAAAAAATGTTTCAACTGCCTTCCTCTAGTTAGAAACATGCATTAATCAAAAAGCACTTAATTGTGTTTTTTAATCTTCAATAAATGGAAGATAAATGCACCATTTAATGTTTTTGTTTTTTTTTGTTTTGTTTTTTTTTTTTTGTGAAAATTGGGTTGACCATTTAAGTAAGGTTGAAGGCCCTTATTTTTTTCTGAATCGTATCGTATCGATTTGAAATATATCGAATCGTATCGTATCGAATTAACTGTATCGAGATACGTATCGTATCGTGGACTGTGTATCGAGGTACGTATCGTATCGGCAGCTTCTTAGTGATACCCAGCCCTACTGATCATTGCTCCTCAAAACAACGTTCCTCAGACCAAACAACACCTTGGTTCTCTGGGCTCCACTGTCACACCAGCCTCAGAAACCTCAGGGTCATTGGAAGCCCACTCAAAACAGTTGCTCAAAAATGGCTATTATCATCTGAGGAATATATCAAAAGTGCGCAAAAAGGTTTTGCAGTCTGACCTGGAAAAGATTATCCAGGCAGTTATTTCACTGTGGTGTGATTTTTGTAACTCTGTTTTAACTATTTTATTAAGACTCTCAATAAACTCCAAATTGTGCAAAGCTCTGCTCTGCTCCCTTACCACTCCGATTCTATCATCCCTCCACTGGCTTCCAGTAAAGTTCAGGATAGATTTAAATATTTTTGTTGTTACTTTTAGCGCACTCCATGGGCAGGCCTCCTGGTATGTCCTGGGTCTTTTAACTCCTTACTCCTCTGGACGCACCCTCCACTCCTCCAGTCAGAACCTACTTGTGGTCTGCAAAACTCATGGACCTGTCCTTTCAGGCTGTGGCCCCAAAATTATGGAATGCCCTGCCCCTTTCTCTCCATGTGGATTCTTTTAAAAGCAGCTGAAGACACTCCTGTTTAGAAAAGCTACCTATGTTTATTAGGTGTACCTGCTCTCTTGTAAAGCACTTTGTGATTTTTATTTGTAAAAAGTGCTATATAAAAATAATGTTTACTAACAATACTCACTTTATCAATCAATCAATCAAACTTTATTTCTATAGCACCTTCCACAACCAAAGCTGACCAAAGTGCTGTAGAACATTAAAAACAAGATAAAAAACAATAAATACAAGATAAAAAACAATAAATATCAACAAAGTACATTACACCATTAAAAGGAAGGAAGTGTCACAGGGCTAAGCGTTAAAAGCCATTTTAAATAGGTGGGTTTTAAGTTTGGCTTTAAACAGAGGCAGATCAGTGATGGAACGTAACTCGATGGGCAAAGAGTTCCAGAGTTTTGGACCTGCCACTGCAAAAGAGCGATCACCCTACTGTTTGCCCTGGGACCGGGGGACCTCGAGAAGATGTTGCCCAGCAGATCGTAGAGTTCTGCTGGGTTGGTGAGGGGTCAGAATCTCACACAGGTAAGAGGGTGCAAGGCCATTGACTGCATTAAAAACAAACATTAAAATTTTAAAATGAATTCTGAAGTGGACAGAGAGCCAGTGCAAGGAGTACAGGACAGGGGTGATCATGTTTTCGACTGTTTGTGAGTAGGCGAGCTGCAGCATTCTGCACAAGCTGCAAACGGTGAAGACCAGCTTGATTGATCCCTACGTATAGAGCATTACAATAACTTTAGTTGCAAAAAAGTGGAGTTAGTGTTGAGTTCTAGTTTAACTTTCTATTTCTATGTAATTTTACAGTTGATTTGCCACTTCGAGAAAGTTACACAGTGTTGCTTTAATTATTTGATGTTGATTCAAATGATTTAGATTTTAGGATGATGTTATTAAAAAAAAAAGAAGACTGACTTTGCCCATTTTTAAAATAGACTGAGTGAAAGTACAAACCTCTGCTGCTTGTGTACTTTAAGAAGTCCTGGCAAGATTTCAAAAATCTTTTTAAGCTGATGCCTTCCTCAAGTGATGAAGATGGAGGAGGAGGGGAGTGGTACCTCAAGGTTAACAACTCCACTTCTTAAACAAACATGTAGCAATAACATGACTCCAGTATGGTGCTCAGATATATTTCATCCCTGAGACAATATGCCTCTTTGGTCATATCGTCTTATCATGATAAATTGTTTCTCTATTTGCTTCTCCAATTAGTTAGCCTCTGTCATGCTCTAAGTGAGTGACATGTTAATATGTTGTTTTCAGTGTATATAGCATTTTCAAAACAATAAAAGGTAAAAAATGTTATGTGTTAGCAATTAATACCCCATAAAATTGCAATACCCCCTTTTTAAGTCCATTGCAAACAAAATATTGTGAATAAACTGATAACCACAACAAGCATGTTCTGAAATATATGGAATTCTTGTATTAGTTTGTCAGTTCATACCTCAAATATCTTAACTGTGAATGCTCCCCGACACATTTAAAATGTGAACTCTGAACAGAATCCAACTATTAAAACATAGGTTGCAAATCAAATTGTAATCACAATTCGATATCTTTCCAAATGGTGCAGCCCTATCACCCAGCCCTATTTCACAACTCTGGAGTGGTGAGTCAGTAAAAGCAGTGTTCCATATCTCCTCAGTAAGTAGGTGCAGGCACAGGTGATGCATGGAACTGCAGAGAAGTGTCCTGCTTTTTTTGGAGTTATATAATGTTCCAGCACAATAGAAATGTATTTGAAATGGCAGCTACATAGGCTAGGCTCCTTACTGGACAGCTACATTCAGTCCGATATAGGGCTACAAGATTAATCAAATTTGAATGGACACAATTAGCAAATCGCAAAAGTTGCAGTTTTTGAAGTACCATAATTTCCACCACAAACTATAAAATGTTGTATTGTGCTTAAAAACTGCTAACCCTGTTGTTTAGATTTGTATATGTCTGATTCTTGGTTTAGTTTGTCACTTCATATTTCAGTCTTCAGTCTTTATTATTATTTAAAACTGAAATATCTGTTTTCTCATAAAGTGTATTGTAAAATCAGAACCAAAATCACACAGGTGGGTCTGCCTTCTTCTAATTAAAAACTATTATATTTATTGCAAATATTTTTATTTATTTAATGAGCCATGAGCCATGTGAGTCACTATATGACACTTTGGGATGAGGGCTGGGATGTTCCACAGTATGGCATTAAACTTGTCATAGCAATTGGTTATTTACAGGTGTGTGTATTAAAAAATAACTTGCCTTTGTGGATGTAGATAAGTTTAATACCATGCTGTGGAACATTTAGGCAAAACAATAACATCTCTATGGAGACAAGCAGGTGCACAGACTCTTCACCAGAAAAGTTACACAGTGCACCTTTAAATCAAGACTGAAATCATGACAAACATAATTTTAACTTGATATGTATAAATAAAATGCTTGAATGAATAATAGTAGATGTGTACTTTCCAGTACAGTAGCTGAGGCTGTGGTCCTGGGCTGTTTTGGTGTCTTTTGGCGTCACATTCCCAGCACAGGCTTCACAAATGTCCATGTAACCTGGAGACAGAGCAATGCACCATCCTAAATCCACTCTGGACTCCAGCGATAACTACCATGTTGTAAATTAGCCTACCTAATGGCGCATTTCCCCAAACACTAACTGACCGACGGGAATGGGATGGAGTGCTAATAGGGATGTCTGGATTTGGCTTCTATACTTCGATTTATTTATTTGACAAGCATGACAAAAAAACTGACAAAAATTGAAATTGCAAGTTGGCTGCAATTGTTTAGGAGATTGTATAATGTATGTGTGCAATACTGGATTGAATTATATAGAAATTAAAAATGGCTAACTCTGCTACAATAAGTGGACACCTACTGCTCCTATTGGTCAGCCTCTGTTATGCTTTGATTGACAGGTGCATTCACACAATGAAGTCTGAACTTTCAAAAGAGGCAGAAAAATAGCTTAGCTTTAGAGAAAATTGTGATACCATCTTCACCTGACATGTCCACAATGATATTTTTCAGTCCACTGTGATATTTTTTGCCACCATGTATGTTTTTATACAAACATACCATGTGTGTTTCTAATTGGCTAATCCACCTGTCAATCACAGCCATCTGGACTCGGGTAGATTAACCAGTGACCAGATTCACATCTTTGTAAAGTACTGGAGAAGTGTTTATTCTGGATCTCAGGCAAATACCACCAACCATTACTTTACAAACAAGTTCTGAAATGCATGTGAATTTAGTACTGGTTTAGCATATTCTAGTCTTCATTCACGTGTCAAAAATCTAAACTTAATTATCTCCATGGAGAAAAGCAGTTGATGCCACAAGGCTAAGTGACAGGTCAGATCCGTGGAGAGGCGACCCTGCTTACAGTTTAGAATTAGAATGTAGGTTTATCAAAATCCTTTGAACAAGAAAAGCACCGTTACTGAATTACATGCCTCATGTAGATACATCATCAAAATCATTGGACTTTGTTATTACTACATTATCTGGAACATTGTGGTCAGCCAGATTTGAGATTAGATTTGGGGAAGAAGTAGTCTGGCTCACGGCACTAATAGGTGTTAATGAGGTACCATAACAACTCTCTCTAGCTCCATTGGCAAAGGTTAGCCTATTCACACTGTATCTAAACACTGGCTGCTTTGTTCATTTTATTGAGTACTGCATGCTTACAAAGGGATAGACATGCTGGTTTTCTGGGCTAGATCTTCTTTTAGCCTGGTGTGATTGTGGCACATAGTCTGGCTTCTGCACAAGGAGCTTATTTATGTCTCAACACCAGACAAGAATCATGGGGGAACAGAGGCAGCCAAGCATATTATTCAGTCTCTAGGGTCGAACTCAAGAGTGGACTAGAATGATTGCCTACATATAGTCAGCTCCATATACTGGAATGTTTCACAGTATGGCATTAAACTAAAATTCCAAACTCGATTTTGATACTACGGAATAGGCTCAGTATTCAGTACCGATTCTGAATTGCCACAATGATAATTAAATACACTCTTTAGACAATAGAATATGATATTACTTTCTTTAATATTCCCATGTGGTCTTATATCTGTGTACTGTAATCCCTCAGTGGTCCAGCTGGGTTCATAGTGGTCCGTGGGTGTATACTAGTCTATGTGTCTTATACTTGTTCTGATACGGCTCAAGATCATTCTAAAGATATTCAGTAAAGGTTCATTTCTGTCCTGTGTATGTGAATTTTCTAGTATCGGTACCTGGTCAGATGAGTATCTAGTTTTGATACTAGTTATAATATGAATTGGTATTTGATACATTAAAGTGATTTGTCATCATGGAGACAAGCAATTTGAGCATGAAAGCTTTTGTAATTAAATAAATACATAAGTTTGATACAATATTGTCAAGTATTCCAGGCAAAGCAAGGTGGCACAACTAGAAAAATTACATGGAGTGCCTTTAAGTTTAAAGTCTGATGCACAGTGTAGTACTAAAGACATGATGACATATTGTTTCATAAATGGACACATGTAGAGCCTGTGGCCTTTGATTTCCAATAAAGTTCAGCTGCCCCATTTCACTCACTCTGTCCCTGGTATGGGGACAGGGGCAGTGGACAGTAATATATAATTCTACATGAATAAATAATTTTACATGAATTGTGATTGTTTATTACATTAGGTTCCACAAAACAAGTCAGTCAGTCTGAGGTATGAGCTAAAGATTAAAGTATAGATTGTGTAGCGACCATATGCCTGGGTCGCTTGAGAGGAGTCCAGGTCCAGTACCTCGTCCTGACGCGCTGCTATTTGAATGAATGGAATGAGTCGTGCTATGGCGTTTTTGGTGGTGGTTTAATAAAGTGGTAAAAAATGATGGTGAACAGGTTACTCGTACAAGGATGGTAAATTGCAGGTAACAAAGAAAACACTGTGAAAATAAAACGTAAAATAAAGCGGTCAACGAAAATACGGCTACCCCCGGCGTCTCCCCTCTCCACCTGTAGACAAGAGGAAACCCGGTGCCTTTGTACCTCCCCCCGTGCTTCACCCTTGCCCACGTGAACCCCGCCCCTTACGCATTACCATGGTAACATATGGCTCCTACATACCAGCCCCTTAATTATTACATAATAATTACCACAAATTACCATAAGTAATACAAACAGGAGACATAAACATGTACAAACAACATTGATATTGCTCACACTTAAATGTCCACCTGTAAAAGTCCACACTGAGCAATGTTCAGGGGAAAGTGTCCAAATCCATAGCAAGTTTACAGTCAAATTGATCCAAGTCCAAAGTCTTTAGTCCAAAGCACAAAAAAAAAAAAAAAAAAAAAAAAAAGTAATCCACAAAAATCGAGCCATGCAAATGGTCCCAAAAGCAAGATAGAAAAGTTAAAAAGATGCTACTGAGGCCAACACGTCCTTAGCCAGCCTCAGCATCCTGCAGTTCCGAGCCTTGGGTATCCTCACTCTATGGGTTGAACATGTTGGAGAGCTGAAAACAGTTTGTAACAACGAGCAGTGCAGCTAGGGTCAGTCCAGGAGTCAGACCTGGAGCAAGGGCAGGTGTCAGTCCTGCCATGGCTCCCACACTGATGCCTGTTCTCTCCAGTTAGTCATTGTTGAGGAAGGATGATGCGAGCATGGGTCCATCCTCTCGGTCACATGACCCACCTTCATCGGGCACCCTGCCAGCTCGAAGCCGTTCAGCTGCTCTATCGCCTTCCTTGCACACTCACTGTCGGAGAACGTGACGAAGCCGTGTCCTCTCTGAAGCGTCCTGTCTCATTGTCCATCAACTGAATGCTCTTGATCTGTCCAAAAGGTTCAAATATCTTCTGAGCATGTCCTCAGTGATGTTGAAGTGTAGAGATCCCACGCACAGCCTCATGGGTCCCACAAAGTCTCTGTGCAGAGAACAGGCTGTAGCTGCTACTGCCGCATGGTTCTTCTCTGCTTGCGAGGCTTGCACAATGATGGGTGCTCCGACGCGGCTTTTCTCCTGCCTCAGACGGCTCTTGCAGCGCAACCGCCGACAAATGTGGTGCTCTTTGTTGCGCCCCCTGTCTCTCCCTTTGCGGTGACTCCGGCTCCTCTTCCTCTCTCTGTGCTCTTGCTGCTCATTCCGACTGGTTTGAGGAAAGTCATTTATAAACTGCTGCTGCCGCTCATCCAACTGAACAACGGAAACATGATTAACAGTTATGCTTGACTGTTCGCTGTCCTCTTCACTGCCTCCTCTCAGTGGGCCATTCACTGTCCATCCCAGCATCGTTCTAGTGGCAAATGGTCCTCCAGCCACACTACAAACCACCTCCAATGGCTCCAGAGCTTTTGGCACATTGGTTCCTATCAAGAGCTCGATTCCTGCCTTGATGTGTGGTAATGAATGTGTGTCTTAAATGAGGCCATTGCTTAATATCACCTTCTGTTGGATATTTCCTTTGCACACTGGCATGGACTCCTGTGTGTAGGCTTTGGGCAACTCAAGGAACTCTTCTCCATCCAACGCTGCAACCTCTAGTCCAGACACCATGTTGCTGGCTACAACCTTTTCTTGGCCCATTGTCCGTAGAAGAATATGTCCCTTTGTTCCTGTTATGTTGAGTTTGTTTAGTAGGGTCTTGGTGCAAAACACTGCAGTGCTTCCTTGGTCCAAGAATGCATACGTGGTGATTATTTTGCTTCCCATTTTGGACTTGACTTGAACTGGAACGATGGGTAGTTTGCAGTTTTGGTCTCCAGCCCCTGTAAGACCACTCGACACCAGCATATCGCAAGCCTCCGTGCTCCTCTCAGTCTGCTCGACACCAGGCATTCTCTCTTTGTGGAGGGACAGTGGGATGTCTCAGGCTGCACTTTGAACAGGACAACCTTTCTCGGCAATGCTTGCTGATGTGCCCTGTGCACAAACAGCTAAAACAGAAACCGTTCTCCTTCAGGAAGTCCATCCTTTCCTCATGTGCAATTTTTCCCAACTGTGCACAATTAGCCAGTGTGTGTCCTGCTCCACAACAAATGCAAACATTACTTTCAGGTGTCATTTCATTTTCCTTTCTTGCAGACCATGGCTTATTCTCTGCTGGACCGACGGTGGTGGCATAGCTGGTACCTTTGGCTTGAAGTGGTGGCTTGGGTTTGTTTAGCTTGTTTAATTGGGGAGGATCTTGGATGTTTCCAAAGACTGGATCGGTGAGTATGCGCACTTGTTTCTCAATGAAGTCTGCAATATCTCGAAATTGAACTCTCTCCGTTTCTGCTGTTCCTGAAGCTCGCAGGCGTGGCTCCGCCACTTGTCTCTGAGCTTATAAGGCAGCTTCATGATTATGCTTAACATGTTGGAGGGCATGTCCAAGTCATGGAGATACTGTACATCCTCCATAGCATTGCAGCATCCTCTTAGAAACAGGCTGTAGTCCTGCAGCGTGTTTACATCCTCAGGTTTAATTGGAGGCCATGACAGAGCTTTGCTCATATAGCAAGACGCCACCTTTTGCTCATCTCCGAACTGATGCTTTAATAAAGTCTTCGCTTTTGCATAGCCATGTTCGGGATTCATATATTGACAGCTCCTGACCAGTTCTTTTGCATGGCCTCTTGTATGCTGTTCCAGGAAGTACAAACGGTCAGAATTATTTGATGTGTTCCTTTCAACTCCATTTTCAAATGCTTTTATGAATGTGTGGTATTTTAGTGGATTGCCATCAAATACAGGGATTTCTCTTTTTGGTAGAGCTGCGAGGCATTGTTGTTGTATTAGCAAAAGTTGTTATTTCATTTTGCCTTTCCATAATACCAAGAATATAATTTTTATTGTCCATATTCAGTGCATTTGTATCAAACTCTGAGTTAAGTTGTCCGTGCTGTGAGATAACTGGCTCTGCACTGTACATTGAACATTGGGAGACTTGTTTGTGACTTGTAATTGCTGCATTTGACAGACCAGTCTGTTTTATTGAAGGCATTTCATACTTGTTTATTGTTGTACTTTGTTTTGCAGGTGAATTCACATTTAATGGCGGTTTGGATTTTTTCAAATAGGAATTCATTCCATCTGAAACTCTTGAAGTCCCTTTTCCACTTGTTATGCTTTGAGTTTTGAGAATTTCCAGTTTTGCCATCTTTTCTGCCATTTCAGTTTCAAGTTGTAATTTTTCCTTTCTCTTTCGCAGCCGCTCTTCCTCTTCCTCCAGTGCATGTCTCTTATTGAGTAGCTGTTGTCTTGCAGCTAATGCAGCGAGCTCAGCTTCTACCTTTAAGCGTGCAGAAGAGAGGCAGTAGAGAGCAGGGACTTTGAGGTTTTGTTACTCCCAGCATTTGAAGCACTGTCACTTGGTTCTATGTCATCTTTTGTTAAGAACTTGTGTGACGTTTTTACCATATTCGATTCAAAACACATAAATTCATCATTTTCCGTAAAAACTTGGTATGTATTTCGATGTGGGTTTTCCTTTGGTTCAGTGCACATGATTTCATCCATTTCATTTAACCTTCATTTGAGTTTTGTTCAGTGTTCTCAATCCATTGCTTTGTATCATTTTGAAATGTTTCTGTGTGTTTCATTATGCTTGTAAACCATTCATTTTGTTTGACAAGTTCATCTTGTGGCATTAAAGGCAACAGTTCACTTTGAGCAGCATTGACAGAGTCACACAATTTATTCAATTTCACCAGAGAATCCTTTACTTGATGCACATTCTCCTTTTGTTTCATGAGAGCTTTCATTTCAGGTATCAAAGCTTTTATTTTATTCACGTGACCTTTGCGTTCATTTTGTAGTTTTTTTCCACCTTATACAGTAACGCTTTTTCAGTGAGTTTGCTTTCACGTTTTTCAGACTCCATTTCAGGCCAAGAGGCCGCACCATTTGTTTGACTCATTTTATTGCACTTTTTCTCATTCAATTTATTTATTAATTTATTTTCAGTGAAACGTTGCAATATAAAATCGTTGAAATAAATACAGTGTATGATTAACAACTTTTCCTTTCAACAAACTGGCACGATCATCATTTCCATTAAAACTCCAGGGCATCGCATTATTTACTCCACAGCACAGTGACGTCACTCAGAGCGCGCGCGTAAACCATCAAAGCGCTTGGACTCCTTATCCGAGCATTTTTCCTTTTAAAAGTCCATAAACAAACAAAGACACTTAGGTCTAGTATGGGATGCACGGATTCTCTGTCCACAAACACCGCGGCGGGTGAGCTTACCTGCTCCAGCAGAATGGCGTTTGGATGCGTCACTTTTCCGCGTTGCTGATTGACACAGCTGTACTCACTTAGCGTCGTCCTGGCGCGTGTGTTTAATTGTGCGATGCGGTGGCTTTCCTTAAGTTTAATGCCTTTTCGTTGACAAATGTAGCGACCATATGCCTGGGTCGCTTGAGAGGAGTCCAGGTCCAGTACCTCGTCCTGACGCGCTGCTATTTGAATGAATGGAATGAGTCGTGCTATGGCGTTTTTGGTGGTTTTAATAAAGTGGTAAAAAATGATGGTGAACAGGTTACTCGTACAAGGATGGTAAATTGCAGGTAACAAAGAAAACACTGTGAAAATAAAACGTAAAATAAAGCGGTCAACGAAAATACGGCTACCCGGCGTCTCCCCTCTCCACCTGTAGACAAGAGGAAACCCGGTGCCTTTGTACCTCCCCCGTGCTTCACCCTTGCCCACGTGAACCCCGCCCCTTACGCATTACCATGGTAACATATGGCTCCTACAGATTGTGTGTGGTCATCCTGAGTAGCCCACAGAACTGTCATCATGATTCAGCAAAGCCCAGTCCTCACTGTGCATCATGCTGCAGTTATGTCTTTGTTTACTAATGGGTCAGGACACACTTTGTTCCACTTTGTTACTGTTATTAATATATCCACCTAACCCTTGTTCAGGGTTTTATCCGGCACTTATAAACAGATGTGGGTTTTCAAAGGACACAAAAATTAGAAAAACAAAATCTTGTCTGGGTGCTGCAATGTTCAAATCATTTCATATTGTCAAAATACAGCTTTTGTCATTTGTAGATTTACAGTGGGAAGAGTAACCAGAAATTTTACTCAAGTAAGAGTATTGTTACTTAAATAAACATATTAATCAAGTAAGAGTACATGTATGCTGCTAGGAAAGTACAAGACCAGATCAGTAAAGTTATGAAACATGCTAACCAAAGTGATTACATCTCCAGAGTAACAAGCAAGAGCAGAAAAGTTTCTTGATGTATCTTTAAGTTAAACAATTAAAAATATATATGTATTTATATCAAAAATACTCAAAAAGCTATCTCTTTGTTTCTTGTTTACAGAAGATTTGCTTTCCTCTGCACTGATCTTACCATGCTCTGACCATACTGAGGAATCATCTACCTTGTCTGAGTGAGTCATATACACATCCTCTCAAAATGTCTGCATCAACAAGAAATGTTTAGAAACAATACTACACTATATGCTCTATATTAGTCACTCTTACGCAACCAAACATAACTGCATATTCTTGAATAGCTTGATGTGAGATCTATTTATTTATTTATTTATAGACTCTATTTTATTTTATTTTTATATTTATATTTTTACTGTATTTTATTCTTATTCTTTAAATTTCTATTCTGTGGTCGCGCATCTTTAACTAAGAGAATTTCCCCTCGTGGATCAATAAAAGTGATTCTGATTCTGATATTCTCTTAATTGAGGAAGCAGACATGAAGCTAACAACCTTTGGCTAACGACCGTCTGAAACCCTATTCCCCTGCAGCTTGTCTGTGTGGCCTGCCCCTTGCAGCTCCAGAGCTTAGAGCAGAGCACCATGGGTGGAGTGGCGCTGGACGTGGGGGGCCCAGCAGTGAAGGCCCCTGATGGAGGCTGGGGCTGGGCCATACTGATGGGGTGCTTCGTCATCACGGGCTTCTCGTACGCCTTCCCCAAAGCCGTCAGTGTCTTCTTCAAGGAGCTGATCCGCGAGTTCGGTGTGGGCTACAGTGACACAGCCTGGATCTCCTCCATCCTGCTGGCCATGCTGTACGGCACAGGTATGCACAGTCACACCCGCAGAGTCCCGCACAGAAAGTCATGAGCATAACCTATTGCTTGTCATTGTTTTAAATCACACTACAAACAAGTGCCTTGTCTGCTAAAGTCACTTTAATAAAAGCAGGATTTGTAGATTGTGTTAAATTCACTGTATACAAAGTACTGTATTATTGTCTACACATGGTTGCTTAAAAAGTAGGCATAAAAGCTATTTCATCAGGGAATCTGACAGTATATGAGCTCAAACATAAACCCACATTAAATTCAAGCATAGAAAGCTAGTGCCGTTAATATACATATGACACATATATTGATAAATACATTTCAAACTATTAAGAAAACCCTATATTTCTCCGCCTGCCCTGGAGAGGCTTGTGTATATGATTGATGGCACAGGGCTATGTTCCCACTGGACTGGATCTGGAGTGTTCTGTGCACACTGTGCTGTAGTGTCATTGTAGATTCACAGAGACTGAATCAGACTGCTCTGTGCATTTAAGAAGTCCATATAGAAGGAACAATACCACCTCAAATACATTAGAATACATCACATATTTTTTTAAATTTAAGTTTCCTAAATATTGGTGAGGTTTTAAGCACTTTTCTCCATTCCGAAGATATATATTGTTTTAAATTGTTAATTGTCATGGCAACGGTGGTAGATTTTCACGACTCTGAAACCCATGGGTAGGACACACTTCATTGCTTTGAATGTGACAAATGTTAGTGAACTGAATATGATGTTGTGCATAAGAAGTAAATATATTTGATTCATTGACACTTTTTTGCTCTATTACCTTGGTATTTATTGACCCTTTGTTTTTACTTTTCACTGCAAATCTACATTTCAATGTTTGGATTAGGTGTATACTGCCCCCTGCTGAAAATAGTGGATAGGGCAGCAATTTTAAATAAAAATTTGCTGCATGGCTAGTAGGGGTGTGCTAAAATATCGATACACCGATATGTATTGATATTATTAAAATCGATACGGTATCGATTCTTTGTTTCCTAGTATTGATATCGATATTCCCCCCAGACGTTACTCTTTGCGGGTGAAGAGAAGCGAGAAGCAAGAGAAACGAAAATGTCAGAAAAAATGTTTCAACTGCCTTCCTCCCTCTAGTTAGAAACATGCATTAATCAAAAAGCACTTTGTGTTTTTTAATCTTCAATAAATGGAAGATAAATGCACCATTTAATGTTTTTTTTGGTTTGGTTTTTTTTGGTGAAAATTGGGTTGACCATTTAAGTAAGGTTGAAGGCCTTTATTTTTTTCTGAATCGTATCGTATCGATTTGAAATCGTATCGTATCGAAATGGCACTGTATCCAGATACGTATCGTATCGTGGACTGTGTATCGAGGTACGTATCGTATCGGCAGCTTCTTTGTGATACCCAGCCCTAATGGCTAGTCAACATGACTCTAACAGACATAGTGAACGCAGAGTAGGTATTTAAAGTTATGTTTTGTGTGGCGCAAACATCAGGTTGAAGGTACATTACGTTACTTTTTTAGTCTTCCTGGTAATGCTATTTTTCTGGAATGTTCCACTATATGACATTAGACATCTTTCATTTATCAAATTGCAGGTGTGCTATTGCTTAAAAATATCTTCAAAAATATGCATTCTTACTGTGAGAGAGGTGATCTCTCCACAGATTTCATCTGTAACTTGACCTGGACGCATTATCAGCTTGTCTCCATGAAGTTAGAAAAGGTTAATGCATTTCAAAGTCCTCGAAAAAGTTGTTTACCAACAGCTTATTAACTTCCTCCAAATGAACAACTCTTTCGATATTTTCCAGTTGGGTTTTAGACCCCACCACAGCACTGGGACTGCTCTTATCAAGGTGACAAATGACATCTGCCTGAACACTGATGCAGGCAAAGTCTCAGTCTTGATCCTGTTAGATCTGAGTGCTGCCTTTGACACTGTGGATCATTTGATCCTCTTACAGAGACTAGAGGACTGTGTGGGCATCTCTGGTATGACACTAAACTGGTTCAAGTCCTATCTAGAAAACAGGGAGTTCTTTGTTGAAATTGGAAAATGTGTCTCAGATAAAATGTCCCTGAGCTGTGGGGTGCCCCAGGGGTCAATTTTGGGATCCCTGTTGTTCAATCTGTACATGCTGCTGCTAGGTCAGTTAATACGCAGCAATAATGTGTCCTACTACAACTATGCAGATGACACTCAGATCTATGTCTCACTTGCAGAAGGTGAATATGGACCAGTGGATTCACTCTGCCACTGCATCCAACAGATCAGTGTGTGGATGCAAAACAACTTTCTTCAGCTAAACTCAGACAAGACTGAAGTTATAGTCTTCGGCCCACAGAAACATAGAGAAAGTGTCAGCAGTCACCTCCAGTCTCTCTCTCTAAAACCTTCAAATCAGGCTAGAAATGTAGGGGTAATAATGGACTCAGACTTGAACTTTTAACAGCCACATCAAATCAATAACATCTGCAGCTTTTTACCATCTAATAAACATTGCAAAAATCAAAGGTATACTGTCAAAGCCAGACTTAGAGAGACTTATTCATGCATTTGTTTCCAGTAGGTTAGACTACTGTAACGGCCGGCTCACTGGCCTCTCCAAACGAGCCTTAAGACAGCTGCAGTACATCCAGAACGCTGCTGCTCGGGTCCTGACCAGAACCAGGAAGTACAAGCACATAAGTCCTGTGCTCAGGTCTCTGCACTGGCTTCCTGTAGCTCAAAGAATAGACTTTAAAGCAGCTCTGCTTGTGTACAAGTCTCTTCATGGCCTAGGTCCAAAGTACATCTCTGACATGTTAGAGCCACATGAACCATCTCACACTCTGAGGTCAGGACTAAACATGGGGAATCAGCATTTCGGTTTTATGCAGCTAAAACCTGGAACAGTCTTCCTGAAGATGTGAGACAAGCCTCGACTTTGACAATTTTTAGATCCAGGCTCAAAACGGTTCTGTTTATCTGTGCATATGACTGAAAGGTTTTTATTCTGGACTCTTTTGTTTTAATGTTTTAATGTCAATTTTATGATGATTATTTGTGATTATTTATGTTTTGATTTGTGTGATTTTAATGTCTTTTTTATTCTGTAAAGCACTTTGAATTACCTTCTGTACAAATTGTGCTATACAAATAAATTTGCCTTGCCTTGCCTTGCAATACTGTTGAACATTCCAGACAAAGCAATAACATCTCCATGGAGACAAGCATATAACAGACCCTCCTCTACAAAAGTTACACACTACAGCTTTAAATAATTAAGCTTAGTGTAATATGTCACCTATGCTTAAAACAGCTTAACATCCCATATTACAGTATAAACTTTTACGTTTTATTAAGTTAAAGTGCATGTGACAGGTTAGGCTACTCATTTCACTAAACCATTGTCAACTTCATTATATTTAAGATTTTGTAATTTTTTTTATATGAGATTTTTTTCTAGTATTATATATTTTTATAATTTTATCACCTTTCTTCCTGGTTGGACATTCTTCCAAGGTAACTCCATAACTGTTACATTTTGGTTGCTAGGCAACCATAATGCAACAAGGGTCAAAGCTAAATTATACAATACTTATTACAATACTTCTATTAGACTAAAAATATAAAATGAACACCTTTATTTTGTTAAATGGATAATTAGACCACCATTAATATGCCTTCCTTGCTCATAAATTATCCCTGCATTTTGAATGAATTTTCCATGTTTATGACAGAGGTATTTAATTTTAGAACTCACTGTTACTTCCTGTATTTTTGTACTTTTTCCTACAACCAGCCACTTAATTGATGTGAAAGTATGATAAATATTTACCACAGGTACAATCTCACCAAACCAAGAAATGTCATATATAAACCTGTCTAATGCTTTTTAATCTGCATTGGACCCCGCTTTTCCTTGTTCCCCCAGGTCCTCTCTGCAGCGTCCTGGTGAACCGATTTGGCTGCCGACCCGTCATGATGGTGGGCGGCCTCTTTGCCTCTCTGGGCATGATTCTGGCCTCGTTCGCCACCAGCATTGTCCATATATACCTGTGCACCGGGGTCATCACAGGTCTGCCTGCGCACCACACCAGCCTCATCAATAAACCAGCACCAGGGATACAGTGACACCATTCAGCCCCTCACACACTGGCACACACTGGCACACACTGGCACACACTGGCACACACTGGCACACACTGGCAGGACTGGAAGGAAAGGACTACAAAGCACTGGCGGATATGAACATATGAGCTTATTTTGCCCAGGGCAATAGCTTTTGGTGTGGAATTTGAGAGGTTGCAGTTAGAGCTGTGCAGAAATATTGAGAATATTGAGATAAAAGCCATGCACCAATTTTTTTTTCAGCAAAATCTGTCTTGCTTCAATACAGATGTATTGTATAAGCAGCTCGGGGTGAAAATAAGCCAGCTGTATACTGTCTGCATTTAATCATAAAGTGTTTTATTGTCTGAAAATGAGGTAGAGAGCATTAGCATGCTAGTTGTTGTTTTCTGTTACCGTTACTGCAAAGTCTGGTCTTGTGAAAAGACCTTATAAACTCATTGCGCTTATTATTGGTTAATAATTCTGATTCTTGGCATGCATAAACTAAGTGATGAAGACCACTGCTTGAGCCAGTATCATGAGTACAGGTCAGGAAATAACTTTCTATTTCAGCTGAATTATCTTCAGTCATGTTTCTAAGTACAACATCACCAAATACAAGAGCGGAACATTTTATGAGCAATTCCACAAACAGCACAAGAAGAGCCTCATCTGGATATTGTGTTATGTGGGAATTGCTCCAGCTGTTTTCTGCTTCATGGAACATGCACATGCGTATAAATAGACCTCAGAGAGAGAGGGGATGTATTGTTTGGATATGCAATAGATTTGCAAATCCAAACGTTACATTATCAGCAGTTGTGTGTGTGTTTTTCAAGTAGCACTGGGACACAGTGACACAAGCATTAGCACATGCTTGACTGCCTTTCACCGTTTACATGACATCACTCATGAAGCCTGTTATCTGCTTCATTTGAATTTATGTCTGTCACTTGTATGACAAAGCCACAGCTGGACCCTGGCCAAACAGAACACAGTTTGTCCTCATTTGCATAATATTATTCTTCTACTATTCAATCTCCATAATTCTACTTCATGACATGTGCATGTGTGTGAAATCTTTTTTATTCATTCTCCAGGTTAAATCTATAGTAAATGTGTCTCTGACTGTTGAACCCTTGTGCCCTGTGCAGGTCTAGGTCTGGCCCTGAACTTCCAGCCCTCCCTGATCATGCTAAACCGTTACTTTAACGAGAAGCGCCCCCTGGCTAACGGTCTGTCTGCGGCAGGGAGTCCTGTAGCCCTGTGCTGCCTCTCTCCTCTGGGACAGGTGCTGCAGTACCAGTATGGCTGGAGGGGAGGCTTCCTTATACTCGGGGGGCTCCTGCTAAACTGCTGTGTGTGTGCAGCCGTCATGAGGCCCCTGCTGCCCCCCAAGAGCCAGCAGAGGGACACAGAGGCTCCCGGAGAGGGGGAGGGCGCTGACAAGAAGAAGAAGCCCAAGTCCAAGCTGCTGGACTTCTCCGTGTTCAAAGACTGTGGCTTTGTCATCTACACCGTGGCCGCCTCCATCATGGTGCTAGGGCTCTTTGTGCCTCCAGTCTTTGTGGTGAGCTATGCTAAAGAGCTGGGCTATGAGGACACCAAGTCCGCCCTGCTGCTCACCATCCTGGGCTTCATTGACATCTTCGCGCGGCCCACTTGTGGGGTCATTGCTGGGCTCAAGTGGGTGCGCCCACGCTGTGTCTACCTCTTCAGCTTCGCCATGATCTTCAACGGGGTCACAGACCTCATCGGATCACAGGTGGGCACCAGGGCAGAGGGGATCTAAGCGTGAAAGTGTTTTAACCATTGACCCTATTTAATGCACTCTTCTTACTGGTCAGCTGCCATCATCCTCCGAGTGGACTATGATGTTCTCTCGGAGGATGACTATCACTGATCTATAAATCTTGTGCATAGTGCACCACTAACTAATATTTATTTTCATTAGCAATATCATTAATAGGTAAGAGATAGACTCATATCGTTTGGCTCATATGTCGGGCCAATTTTTAGCCTATTAGCTATTGGCCATTTCCAACAGAGAGCAATATTTTGATTGGGCTTACCACTTTCTTTAGTACAAAGAGGGTGCTGTACAAAATATTACAGCTCTCTCATTGGTTTTCAGTGAAATACAGCTGCAGAGTTTGTTGAATGGGTATCAAAATTGATCCTACATATTGGCCAAAAAAATACTGGCAGAATTTCAGCTATCAATTGCTTTAGTTTTTAAACTATTGGTATCAGTTATGAAAAACACATACTGACTAGAACACAGTAGGTCAAAGTGAGGAGCTGTTTTTAGTGCTTTTCAAACGCCCTAGAACTCTTCAGTAAAGTGAGTCAGATTCAGTGTCTGGAACAGAGAGCCACAGGAGACACAGTACTGTGTGACATTCAGCTCATCAGCAAAAGTCTACTCTGGAGTTTAGCCTGTACTGTATTGGTCAGTTTAAAGAGAGACATCTGGATTTGACTGCCCCTGTAGTAAAATATCACCTATGTATATAATGCAAAGTGAAAAAAAAAGAAATATAAAGTAAAATTAAATGAAATATAAACTGAAATAAATGAAATATAAACCAAATAAAATTAAAGTAAAGTATTAAATAAAATCAATCATTAAATAAAATAAATAAAAAAATTTATTGGTCCGTGTGAGATGTACGTATTGGTGTTAAAGCGATCCTGGCGCAGATGTAACCTGATCTACGCCCATTCTGTCCTTTATTAGAGACCTCTCAGCAGACGTCTCTTAGTGGTTTAGTCCCTTGTGACAGAGGGCAGTTCAGGACACCTACACCTACCCAATAATGCTCCTGTCATGATGTCATAATACAACAACACAGCACCCAAGGGTCATGTACATTGTCTAAGGAGAAGTAAGAACTAATAGTAAGAACTACTGTCACTGAACCACAACCAAGCTGCAATAGCACAGGTTTGGATAGGCCTAAATGGAACAGTGATGCCCAGCACTTTGTACACTGTAGAAAAAAATATGGTTTTAAGTTTAACATGAACTTGTTTATCTAGTTTGACAAGTTAAGGGTATAATATGTAACTTTTTCTGATATAGTTTCCACCACCTCTTGTTTCCATGGAGATGTTATTGCTTTGCTTTATCTGGAATATTCTACAGTGTGGCATTAAACATCTATCTTGCATTTATCCTAATACAGGTGTTTTATCTGATCTGACCTGGTGGCGTCACCTCCTTGTCACCATGGAGATAGACAAATTTGATGTCATACTGGAGAACATTTACAAAACATCTCCATAGCAACAAGCAGATGGCAAATCCTCCACCAGAAATGCTGCATTGCATACCTTTAAGTGTACCTTTAAGTTTGGTGCTCTAGATCTTTGGACCTGCTTTTTCTAACTAGTTACAATGTTTGTTTGCTTTTTAGGCCCAAAAATACATTGGTATAAAAAATGTCCTTATCTATGAAGAGATAATTTTGCTTGAGAAAAGGAAAACATATAGAATACAGAAAAAAAAGTGTGTGTGTAGATATATGAAAAAAAAAAATCTCTATCTATCTATCTATCTATCTATCTATCTATATATATATATATCTATATCTATATATATGTGTATATATATATATGTGTGTGTGTGTGTATATATATATATATATATATATATATATATATATATATATATATATATATATATATATATATATATATATATATATATATATATATATATTACATTACATTATACATTTTTTTTTTTTTGTATTCTGAATTTACATGATTTGCAGGCGTCAGACTATCCAACCCTGGTGGTCTTCTGTATCTTCTTCGGGATCTCCTATGGGATGGTGGGTGCACTGCAGTTTGAGGTGCTCATGGCCATCGTGGGCACAGAGAAGTTCTCCAGTGCCATTGGCCTGGTACTGCTCATGGAGGCCATCGCTGTGCTCATCGGGCCCCCTGGTGCAGGTAAGTGAGACTACATGCTGCTATTGGACTGTGCTTATTTGTTTGGGTACATACATAGATCATCAGTTTTCTTTATAAACTGATATATTAATCTAAAATGCCTTATTAATAGAAATGGGTCCATTGACTTCCTGTTCCAAAACTGCAGAATTGTTAAACTCTTAATAGTGACATTTCACCATAGCATGCTAAGGATGTTCATGTGCGTTTTTTTTTTTTTTGTCTACATAACATTTTTTTTACTCTACATGTATGACCCAAGAGTCTACATTTTTTGAATAATCACAAATAAAATTATAAAAGTGCATGGAGATAGGTGGTAGGTGAAAACGAAAATGTTTTGAATACTCAAGCCTCAAATGCAGGACAATAGAGGATTACTCATAAGTACATTGATCATGAATCAAAATACAATTCTAGTAAACTAATGATAAGGGAACACCATTATAACATACTGTCATTTTACATGAGCCCAACTTAAGTTTTTAAAATGTTCATGGAAATCAGTTTCATTGCTTGGAAAATGGAAACATTCCCTAGAGTCTCCCCAAAGCCTACAGTCTGAGACTGCATTTGCTGATGTCTGCTTGGATAGTTGACACTTAAGGTCAAAGGTGGGTGAAGTAGCTGTAAATTGCACTCAAGACTCAACTAATTTTAAAATATTATTACTCAAATAGAAATACAATGGAATGATCCAAGAAATTATGCAATTACTCAATCTAACTCCACAAAACATTAAATACACAAAATCTGGTATTTTAGGACAGACATAAAAATTAGACAAACTTACTTATATCTGAAGGAGCAGTGCAAGAAACGCAAATGTTCAGATGATTTCATATTGTCAATATAAAACTTCCCCTCCCTGAACCGCCACCTTAACGTGGTGGAGGGGTTTGAGTGCCCGAATGATCCTGAGAGCTATGTTGTCGGGGGCTTTATGTCCCTGGTAGGGTCACCCATGGCAAACAGGTCCAGGGGGACGGGTCAGACCAAGAGCGGTTCAGAAGCCCTTTATATGAAGACAATAAAATCAAGGCCAGGGGGAGGATCCATAAGGGGCTGAGTGATCCGGGCGGCAGTCGACGCCGGGGGCCCCGACGACCGGCTCTCCGGACATGGAGACTAGCTCTGGGGACATGGAATGTCACCTCGCTGGGGGAGAAGGAGCCTGAGCTGGTGCGGGAGGTTGAGCGTTACCGACTAGATATAGTCGGCCTCACCTCCATGCACAGTTTGGGCTCTGGAACCCAACTCCTTGAGAGGGGCTGGACTCTCCACTTCTCTGGCGTTGCCCGCGGGGAGCGGCGGCAAGCTGGTGTGGGCTTGCTCATTTGCCCCACAGCTCAGCCGTCACGTGTTGGAGTTCTCCCCGGTGAATGAGAGGGTCGTATCCCTGCGCCTTCGGGTCGGGGACAGGTCTGTCACTGTTGTGGCAGCCTACGGGCCAAACAGCAGTGCAGAGTACCCGGCCTTCTTGGAGTGCCTGGGAAGGGAACTAGACAGTGCACCCACCGGGGACTCCGTTGTTCTCCTGGGGGACTTCAACGCCCATGTGGGTAACGACAGTGACACCTGGAGGGGCGTGATTGGGAGGAACGGCCTCCCTGATCTGAACCCGAGCGGTGTTTTGTTATTGGACTTCTGTGCTAGCCACAGTTTGTCCATAACGAACACCATGTTCAAACACAAGGGTGTCCATCAGTGCACGTGGCACCAGGACACCCTAGGTTGGAGGTCGATGATCGACTTTGTAGTCATGTCATCTGACCTCCGGCCACGTGTTTTGGACACTCGGGTGAAGAGAGGGGTCAGAGCTGTCAACTGATCACCACCTGGTTGTGAGTTGGATCCGCTGGCGGAGGAGGAAGCCGGATAGACCTGGCAGGCCCAAGCGTATCGTGAGGGTCTGTTGGGGTCTTCAATTCGCACCTCCGGGAGAGCTTCTCTCTGATCCCGGGGGAGGCTGGGGACATGGACTCCGAGTGGGCCATGTTCTCCACCTCCATTGTTGATGCGGCTGCTCGTAGCTGTGGTCGTAAGGTCTGCGGTGCTTGTCGCGGCGGCAATCCCCGAACCCGGTGGTGGACACCGGAAGTAAGGGATGCCGTCAGGCTGAAGAAGGAGTCCTATCGAGCCTTGTTGGCTTGTGGACTCCTGAGGCAGCTGACAGGTACCGGCAGGCCAAGCGTGCCGTGGCTCGTGCTGTCGTCGAGGCAAAAAACTCAGGGTTGGGAGGAGTTCGGGGAGGCCATGGAGGAGGACTATCGAACGGCCTCAAAGAAATTCTGGCAACCGCCTCAGGAGGGGGAAGCAGTGCTTCACCAACACTGTTTACAGTCCAGGTGGAGAGCTGCTGACCTCATGGGGATGTTGTCGGACGGTGGAAGGAATACTTTGAGGATCTCCTCAATCCCACTGTGTCACGTCTTCCGAGGAGGAAGCCGAGACTGGGGACCCGGAGGCGGACTCGTCTATCACCCTGGCCGAAGTCACTGAGGTGGTTGGCAAGCTCCTCGGTGGCAAGGCTCTGGGCGTTGATGAGATCCGTCTCGAGTACCTTAAGTCTCTGGATGTTGTGGGGCTGTCTTGGCTGACACGTCGCGTGGCGGTCGGGGACAGTACCGCTGGACTGGCAGACCGGGGGTGGTGGTCCCTCTGTATAAAAAGGGGGACCGGAGGGTGTGTTCCAACTACAGGGAATCACACTCCTCAGCCTTCCCGGTAAGGTCCATTCCAGGGTACTGGAGAGGAGAGTCCGACCGATAGTCGAACCTCGGATCCAGGAGGAGCAGTGTGGTTTTCGTCCTGGTCATGGAACACTGGACCAGCTCTATACTCTCCATCGGGTGCTCAAGGGTTCATGGGAGTTTTGCCCAACCGGTCCACATGTGTTTTGTGGATCTGGAGAAGGCATTCGACCGTGTCCCTCGTGGTGTCCTTTGGGGGGTGCTCTGGGAGTATGGGGTCCGGGGCCCTTTGCTAAGGGCTGTCCGGTCCCTGTATGACCGGAGCAGAAGCTGTGTTTGCATTGCCGGCAGTAAGTCAGACTTGTTCCCGGTGCATGTTGGACTCTGCCAGGGCTGCCCTTTGTCACCGGTTCTGTTCATTATATTTATGGACAGAATTTCTAGGCGCAGTCAGGGGCTGGAGTGGGTCTGGTTTGGGAACCACAGAATCTCATCTCTGCTGTTTGCAGATGATGTTGTCCTGATGGCTTCTTCGAGCCAGGACCTGCAGCAGGCACTGGGGCGGTTTGCAGCCGAGTGTGAAGCGGCTGGGATGAGAATCGCTCTTCTAAATCTGAGGCCCATGGTTCTCGACCGAAAAAAGGTGGTTTGCCCTCTCCGGGTGGGTGGTGAGCCCTTGCCTCAAGTGGAGGAGTTCAAGTATCTCGGGGTCTTGTTCACGAGTGAGGGAAGGATGGAACGCGAGATTGACAGGCAGATCGGTTGCAGCGTCTGCAGTGATGCGGACGCTGTATTGGTCCATTGTGGTAAAGAGGGAGCTGAGTCGATAGGCAAAGCTCTCGATTTACCGGTCAATCTACGTTCCTACCCTCACCTATGGTCATGAGCTCTGGGTCATGACCGAAAGGACAAGATCGCGGATACCAGCGGCCGAAATGAGTTTCCTCCGCAGAGTGGCTGGGCGCACCCTTAAAGACAGAGTGAGGAGCTCAGTCACACGGGAGGAGCTCGGAGTAGAGCCGCTGCTCCTTCACGTCGAGAGGTGGCTCAGGCATCTGCTTAGGATGCCTCCTGGACGCCTCCCTAGGGAGGTGTCTGGGCATGTCCCACTGGGAGGAGGCCCCGGGGAAGACCCAGGACACGCTGGAGGGACTATGTCTCTCGGCTGGCCTGGGAACGCCTTGGGGTCCCACCGGAGGAGCTGGAGGACGTGTCTGGGGTGAGGGAAGTCTGGGAGTCCCTGCTTAGACTGCTGCCCCCGCGACCCGGCCTCGGATAAGCGAAAGAAAATGGATGGATGGATGGATGGATGGAATATAAAACTTTTGTCACCTGGAGATTTACCCACAGTGGGGAAGAGGAACTACAACTTTAAGTCAAGAGTACTAGTACAAATGGGAGTAAAAGTACAGTGTAGGAAAATTACTCTGAGCAGGTCAATTGTATTAAAGGGGCTACAGGTGCTATGATTTGCTTAATGTATCTTTACTTGGGAGTCCTGCCTCAGCCTGTCCTCTCCCAGCCCTGTACAGCCCTGCTCAGTAAACACTGTACTTTGCTGGAGACATGTAAATGAGCTCCTGCTGTCAGCTCCTGCTCTAAAGCACTACCACAGTCATATCATCACACTGTCATGTGGGATACCACTATTTTACTCTGTGTGTATGTAACTGTCCATTTACACAGGGAAAATCTATACAAGTTTACCACACTGTACAGGATCAAACTCACTCTGGGAGTCTACTATCCGGAGTGAAAACAATGGGGATGGCTCCGCAATACTCAAACCACACTATTAAGTGATTAATGCGCCTAGTTCCACATCTCTGAAGAACATTTGATTTTTACTATTAGTGTATTCCTGTACCCAAAAGCACTCCCAAGTATTGTATTTTTATTTTTTTATTTTTTATATGTTGTTCATCGTAAACTGCAATTTTTAACTAATACAGTTTTATAGAAACTTCCTGTTCAAAACTGCAGAACTCTTCTCAGTTTCATAGTGGATTTTTGTTTGCTAATTTTTTGGTCTGAGGAAATGGTTATGTAACACTTTTAAACCCCACACAAATCACCCAAGGTCAGATTTTAAAAAGAAAAATGACAAGCACATGGTCATAAATTGTTTTTATATATGTCCCCCCTTAAGAATCATTATGAGGGAAATAACACTTCAACAATAAATGCTCTCTCTGTATGAATAATGGTTTAAACAAATGTGATTATTTTTTTCCATAGTTGAGCAGCCCTACAATAACTGTCAAAAACTGAGCAGGTATACGATTATGTGCCGACACATAATCGTGTAAGCATATCGTATATAGGGGCATATAGTTTAAAAGCACATATATTTTTGTATTTATATTTATGGCGTTTTATTGACTTTAGTAATTTGATGTTGTCCCTATGTTCCCTGCTGCAGGTCGACTTTTGGACCATACCAAGAAGTACATGTTTGTGTTTCTCCTGGCGGGCTCTGAAGTGTGCCTGTCCGCCATAGTCCTTTTCACTTGTAATCTGCTCTGCATCAAACCCAAAGATCCAGCCCAGGAGCAACGGGAGCAGGAGGAGAGCCCGGAGAGTGATGCCCATGACCACCGACCACAAGGCAGGGGGTGCCGCGGAGCAGGCTCACAGAGACCAGGAGGAGAATAAAATGCTGGAGGAGACAGCAGCCCGACCCGACAGCACGACCGTGGACTCACAAGAGGTGGAGAGGTTCCTCAAAGAGCCAGAGAATAACGGAGGCCTATCCCCTAGTCCTGAGACCTGCCTGTGTAAGCACACACTTATGGTTTAAAGGTGTACTGTGTAACTTTTCTAGTGGGGCATATGTCACTTTCTTGTCTCCATGGCGATGTAATTATAGCTTTGCCTGGAAAGTTTTATAGTATCGGACTAAAGCTTTCTATCTCCACAAAGGCTTTGTCACAGGTCAGATCTGTGGAGTGGCTCATAATAAAAATGTTTTTTTAGTGTTTTTATGCAATTGCATTTAAAGCTGATTATTTATTGAAATATTGCCAACTATAAAAAGAGCCAGGTTTGCCCAGGAGAATGCTCTTTGGGTTGATGTCCTCCATTTTTGGAAAGTTGTGTTCCGTACGGAGACAGCAGGGGGAGATGACAGACAATTCAAACACCTCGAAAAACATATTTTACTGTCTCATGATGTGTAATGAGGTAAAAATCTTACTTAGTTCCGGAGTATTCCAGACAAAGTAATAACATCTCCATGGAGATAAGCAGTGTGCCGGACCCCAATCAGAAAAGTTACATTGTGCAGCTTTAACAGGAGCTAGTGGTGTAGAGACAGGGCTGCACATTGTCACCGTACATGTTTGAATAGAATTTTGCTTGGTTCTACATTTCTGTGTCATTAGATGGTGGTTATACTGGAAATAGCCATTAAAAGCTTGTGCCGTATTTTCCGGACTACAGAGCGCACCTGATTAAAAGCCGCATGCTTTAACTTTAGAAAAAAAAACTTGTACAAGCTGCACCGGACTTTAAGACGCAGGTATCCCACGTAGTAATATGAAAAATTTGCTCAAAAACGTTCATTTGCGAGGGACCACTAGTGCAGTTTTGCATGCTTTTTTTACAGTGTATGCAGGCGTGTGTTCTGCGTCCTGATTGATTTGCTAAAGGAGGTGCCGTGTCTCCTGTACAGGACAGAATGTGTTCAGCCAAATTTACCAAAATATTCGATGCTGCAGCGTGACTCTAAAACAATCACGTTGGGCACCTTTGTATTTGAGGACAAACGCCTCCGACACGCATTGTGGACACTCTGGACACGCATCCACAGAGACTTTACATGTGAAACAACATTTTTTTTTAAAAAAAAGGAAAATAACATAAGGATGACAGCAGAATAAGTTTTAACAAGGAGCAAAAGGGCTGTAACCTGCGGTTGGAGTCTGCTTTAGTTTGTGGATCAGTGACTGCAGGAAAAAGAACATTACGAGACATTACAACGGCACCAGTACGAAGAGGCGGAGACAGAGGAACTGAGAGAATACACCTACAGCCGCAAAACATATAGAATAATTAAAAAAAAATTTAGTTTTCTACTTCACGTATTTCGTTTATACTAACCCCCGCGATAAACCAGATACTGTCTTCTTATCACTGTAAAAAATGAGTCACTGACAGCAGGTGACAAGTAAGGAGCAACATCCACTCTTTTCACTTTTATTTCTACTGTTGCTGGGCAAAATGTTTTTAGCGCCACGGGGAAAAAATGTATAAGCCGCACTGCACCATAAGCCGCAGCGGTTAAGAAGTAGAAAAAAGTAGCGGCTTGTAGTCCCGGAAAATACGGTAGCTGTTGTTTTTAGCCTTTTTTAAATAGCTTCCCTTCAACATAGTGAAAGAGTGATGTCTGAGTGCCATAGTTGGCAAAAGTAGGTTTGACAATTTTAAGATACTTACAAATAGTAGTAGCTTGAATAATGCTTATATTACTGGGTTTAGAGGCACTGTTGCAGATTTTTCTTAAAAATGTGAAAAACACAGTTTTACAGTGATCCAGAGTTATTCCTCCATTACCTTTGTGCATTCCGAGGATCCTAATTATTCATCAGGATGAGTTTACAAGCGCTTTTCACACTTTCATAGTGATGCTAACAACAACTAGCATGCTAATCACACACTTCCTGATTCTCAGACAATAAAACGTTTTATAATTAGATATAGACAGCAGACTTATTATATCTGTACTGGACCTTTAATCAAATCAGAAGTAGGGCTCGATATACAACAGAATATATTGTTTAAACTATCTCTACACTGGCTTTGCAGTAGTAGTTGTACTACAGTACCAACATGGCGGATATTGTGCAGCCCTGTTCAGAGCATTGAGCTTGTCCTGTCTTCTGCCACCCACGCAAAGCCCCAGCCGTGGTGTCATACATGACCACATTATAATCATACATGTCCTGTTAAGATTAACTCTGTAGTCACCAGCACTTTGAGGCAAATGCTGGAATTTAGTCTGTGTTTGTTGAAGTCTGTGAACGCTGCTAAAAGTGATTGTACAAATCTACATTTCAGTTGACTCCATAGTATATTTCATTATTACACCAGGGTCTTAAATAGATGCACTATTTTGTTAGGAAATAAATTAAACATAGCTGCACAAATACTATATGAAATGAAAACTTGAATGCTTAGTCTTAACTGTGAGCACCTGAGGCATATGAAACCATAGTTAGGATTCTAATAACACTACTGTGTGGCGGGGGGGAGTGAACAGGTGTGATGTTTGGGCACCACTCAAATTTGACTTTAAAAAGAACTGAGATTTTATTAAATAGATTTGAGTTTTAAAAGTGTTTTTGTTTGTCTGTCCCTGAGGATGAGAGCTGGCTTTTAAAGCACTCTGAGGGAGCCTTAGTTAGCATCATTTTGGACCATACATTTAAGCTTGTGTTCAGGCTTTGTGGTGGATAGTGGTCACATGTTCACACCTGTTATTCACATGTCCCAGCCTAACATTCCTTCTGAATCAATGTATTTAATACCGTAACTATCACTTGACTTGGGACCAAAATCTGAGGCATCTTATTTGCATATTTTCAAAAACAATTATGAAACATGTGTCCCACACTCACATGGCATAGACAAAAGTGTGTGCTCACCGTCGCAGCTGTTCCTTAAGACCATACTTGTCCTCATCCAGATGGCTGTACACAATGGGATTAATATTGTGTCTTGTGTCTATAAGTAGACAGTAAGTCCTGGTACCATGCGTTATAAACATTGTTGGGAAGAATACAAGGTAGTACTTTCACATGAAGTTGCATACTGGTAATATTATAGTGTAAAAGCACGATGTAGGATAGCAGCATTTGTTCTGCATAACTGCACCAGAACACAGAAATTCAAAATCAAAATTACAGTTCTTCCCAACACTGGTTATAAAAACCAATGCATCATTACACTGTATACAATCCGAAATAGTAAACCAAAAATTTATCATATCAATTTGAAATTGTGCCTTGGGAAAATCACCATCCAAAAATACCTAATCCATACTGTTCTTCACAGTTTCGGTCAGTAATTCAGTCATGTTGTAATGAATAAAGCCATTTTATTTTTTATGGTTAAACTTTGTACAATTGTACAAGTGGCTCTGTGTATAACGACACCTAGCTAGCTCACTGTTAGCATCACTAATTCCTGTCCAATTGTATCTCAACTGTGCTAAAATTAATAATACTGAAAGATCACAGAGGGGACAGGGGGTTATGAATGGAAGTCATTGACAACAACAAACTTTACAACTCAGGTGAATGCTTCAATTCAATGCTCACTGTGTCTATTACAGTAGGTGTTTGCATGTCAGTGCAAATACTAATGCTAATGCTAATTTTGAGACATAATAAATATCAAAGAAATGCCATAAACTGTAGTAATCCACATATAAAAACATCAGTTAGTCTTTACCTTAAATTTTAATTGATAGTTATTTTACATGAGTATTACCTTTGAGACACAGTGAGCTAGCCATTCCCTGCTGTACACAGAGCCTATTCCAGACCAAACTTTGAGGACCATGTTGATACCAGGTGTGACCAAAACTTCTCCATCATTCCGCTTAAGGTCCTGTGGTGCATGGAGTGTCTGTTAGTTGTGGTTTGCAGGTTATGGTTAAGTCGATGTCCGCTTTAGATACGCTCATAATAACTCATGGACCTAACTCAGCTTCATTGTCCTGTCCGGTGTGCAGTGAGTGGTGTAACTGCAGTAACCAAGGTCTGCCACTACGGGTGATCATGGCGTTGTTCTGTCGTAAAGTCATTGCTTCAGCAACTATCCAGCTAAAATGCTCTTTGTAATGAGGTGTAAGTAAAGCTAGAGGGTACAGTTGGTACTGTTGCCATGGAAATTGTGGTGGCCATCGTGTGACTGTTTAAAGAGCTGAATTCTATTAGACAAAAATGTAAGAACATGGCTAGAAATGTCATTGATTAAAAGTTTGAAAATGACACATGGTAGTTTTGACGTCCCAGTAATGCAGGTAGCTCTAGTTATATTTTCACTCTTCAGTCATGAAATTTAATATTCACCGTAAGGCCCCATCATGTATCTTTTTAGACAACTTTTTATTATTTTTGATTTGTACTGTCTGCAGCCGTATGGGCCACACAGACTATGAACACTGCCCGTGTGTTTTCTCTGCTTCACTCCATGCTTCTAATATCTGTGTGGAAAGTATAATCCAAACTTTAGTCTGAGTGGGCTTGCATCACCACAGGACTGACTTGTCCTGGAGAAGGGCCTCCTCCTGCTCATCTCCATGGAAATGTTGTTCCTTTGACTACTAGAGTTGTTTAAGTGTGATGTCACTTCCGGGTCCAAGGCAGGCACCATTTTGGCAAAATTAAAAAAAAAGCTGTGAAGTTTGCCAATTGGATCCAGAAGTGACATCATCGCTTTCACTATATGGCATAAAAACCTATCTATCTCCGTGGAGAATGTTCGGAAGTAATGGTTTTAATTTCTATTACCATGGAATTATCCATTTGATGTGCAACCTCCAGAAAGTTACATATTGTTGCTTTTTCAGAATTTGTATTGATTACTATGGTTTAAATATGGACACAAGGTAAAGCACAAGTCAAATCAGAGTGGAATTTTACAGTCACAACATGGCCACTGGAACCTGTTAGTATATATTACCATGGCACTGAATCCTCTAGTTTTATTATACTGCATTGGTCTTCGTCTTCCAGTTTTGTGG
>JAIEZT010000019.1:15021704-15073504 GCA_019594935.1 Periophthalmus modestus | reverse complement strand
CACATGCCCCTGAAGAAACACTGCAAAAACACGTAGGATTACACAGGGTAAAAAGACGTAAATTCTTACGTGAATTTAGACTGAGTAGCACATTAAGGGTTAAGAATTTGAAACTGATATGCGTTTAGAGGATCGTGCTTATTTCACACAAAATTCCTGCCAGTGGCTTCAAAATGTGCCATTTTTGTAGAAAAATGTACTTTCTGACTGTTTTTGCGTTCCCAACCTGTGGGTACACTGTTGCTACTTGGAACACTGGGCAACTGTGTAGTTAGGTTTAGAACTGGTTTTATCTTGGTCAGTCCTGGTACAGTCCCAGATTACACCTAGTTTCAATCTGTTTTGGACATGGAGTAGTCCTGGTCCAGTTCATAAGTTAGACCCGGGTATTGCGGTGTTTGTGGACACTGAGACCCTCTTAGACGGTTCTCACGTAATTCTTTTCACGTACTTGTTAAGTGCAGTTTAGACTTGGTTTAAGTCTGCAGTTTTAGACGTAGTTTAGATCCTGCTGAGACCTCTTTTAAGCCTAGTTTTTAAGCAGCTCCATTTCTACATAATTTACTGAGTTAGACTCTTGTTTAGAATCATCTAAAGCAGTATGTTCAGATGGGGTAACCAAAATGTTCCATATGTGTAGTTATTTTACCACTGTGATATAGAATTTTTGTGCAGTCCCAGTAGTTCATAGTTTGTTTTGTCCGTTGGGAGTAAGTGTGCGGATGGGAGGTTCTGGACTGAAGGAGGAACTGTGCTTTCTCATGTTCTTTCCCACTCCTTGCGGCTTTTGGCTCCTCTGGTTTCCCTCTCTTCTCGTTCTTCCTTCGCTCCTTCTGCTGTTTCTCATCCTCCTCTTCCTCCTTTTTGCGCCGGGGGCACGGTCTGGGGCTTTAGCATGACCTGGCTTGGTCTTGAACTTTTCAGGCCCCATGACCTATTCGAATACATACATGACAATATGACACAAAACATGGCGATACACAGGAGGACCATGTAAGGTAGGATTCTGATGGGCTGTAATTATTCGATTAATTTTAGTTTTCATGCACAAATTAAACGTTGGTACATTTTTAAATAGTTTAGAACTCCTGGTGTTTTTGTTAGGGTAGTACTTCCTTCTCAAATGATAAAATAGAAATGGCACATTGCAGTTTAAGGTCCAACCATTAGTGTGACTCTCTGTTACTCACTGGTCCCAGTTTGAGGGTCCCCTGGCCTACCTTATTCATTTTGTATTTAACTCTGAGACCACCTATTTGCACATCCTGCCAAAAATTCTTTCAACGCCAACTAAAACCAAACCCCAAACTAACAGTCTTTGGTGTACTCACTTGGGCAGTCCTGCCACCTCTTTGAAGGCCTTCTTCTTACAGCAGCCACGACACACGGTTGAAACACATTTATTCCCTGCAGAAAGAAAACAAAAAATTACACATACATAAATATTAAAACTATAAAAATCCAACCTGTCAGTACACGCACTTTGGGTTTCCACATTGCTCACCACTTGATGTACTTTGCTGTGGAGATATAGAGGCGCAATTAGCGTAAACATAGTAACTGTGACATTTGCGAGTATTTAAGTGGCACTGACGTTTTTGCTCAGGGCAGAAGTTCTTGTGGGGGTTCCTGGACCTCTTCTTCTTCTGCTTTTTTTGACAGACCGTCAGGGTTAGAGTCTGGGTCGTCCTTCCAGTGCCCTCTTGTGGCCGGCGGGCTCTTCTCCTCTGAGAGCTGGCTATTTCCCGTTCATCACTGGGTCCTTGGCCTAAGAGAGTTGTGTGAGAGGTAATGAGAGTGCTGGACATGTGAGGTCATCATTTTAAATGGGATTTAACAACTAGACTCCACCCACTACCACATTTCAAACGGAGCTGCTAGCCCTGGAGAACTGAGGGGAGGAGGGGTGGGGACAGGCCATCTTATTTGTTTCTTAGTACCGTAATTTCACGCCTTTTCAAGGCGCACCGGATTATAAGGCGCAGCTTCAGTTATGGGTGCTTTTTCATGCTTTTTCTGCATTTAACACATACAAAAAAAAAAATGCTTTTCTGGACTGAGATGTCTGATGTTTTTCCTGGGATCTGCTCTCCTCCAATCTGGGGGTTGCTGCCCCAAGTGCTCCAATGACCACAGACTCCACTGATGCCCTTCACCTTCTCAAGCTCTTCTTTGAGCCCTTGGTATTTCTCTAGTTTCTCATGCTCCTTTTTTCCTGATGTTCCCATCACTTGGGACTGCGATGTCCACAGCTCTGTTGATCCACCACCACTAGGTTCTGGTTGGACTCAATGTTGTCAATCAAACGCAACATTGGAAGTTTCCAAAGACATGACATCATCGTCTGGTGGTTTTGTTCTTTAAAATGCGTAGTTAATCCTGCTGTATGTAACTTCTGACTTTGAACAACCTACAAAATCCTTATTATTTTGGCATTTATATCAAATTTATAGAAAATTATTTTGGTCCTAAAAATCCTTAAAAAAAGTGCCATGTGTCCTTTTTATATAATGAATGTAAAATTCTGGTTTCGACTGTAAATAAAGATGATGACAAGGAACAGCCAATAATCCTATTAAAACACCATGCAGTAGCAGAAAAAAAGCTCCACTTTAAAAGGGACTCACGGTGGTCGCACATAGGGCTGACAGATCCAGTGTGGAAAAGGCAAACCACTGTCCCACTCCTCTACCCCAGCACAGCGAGAGATCTCCTCCTGAGGACACAGTAGCAGTCATACATCATCTCTCACATCAACACAGATCCCCTTGGCGATGACCAAGGGAGATGAAGAGATGAGATTTTACAGGGCAGGGAAACCACAATCACTGAAATAGCACATTAATGAACATCTATATGGAACAATGTAAATATACCGGGTTTACAACTACAAAGCTAATTTACATCTGCAGTCCCTATGCAGGTAACAAATAAATACAACATACTACTCCTTTACCACCCACTAGCACCTTGCGCTCAACTAGATTGATATGTGAAGCACTCTGATCTGAGTTGTACACATTATCAATCTAGGATGGTTCTGACTGAAAGTGATCAGGGAAAGCAGAATGTTTAAACGCATGCTGTATTTTCGGACTATATGTCGCACCAGCAGAAAAAAAATGCATAATAATGAATGAAGAAAAAAAACATATATAGTCGCACTGGACTATAAGTCGCATTTTTGGGGAATTTATTTTATAAAATCGGGACCAAGAACAGACATTTTATCTTGTGGTTTTACTTCTTCATCACAGTTCACACCATTGAACTAGCAAACACATAAAATATAACAGAAGTTCTGGCTCATATTACATATACACACAAAACTGCATATGAACACATGGAAAATATACATACCACTTTGACCTGCTAGTAAACAAGCCGGTGAACCAAAAACTTTATATTTTACTTTTTCGATTGTTTCTTAAATGGTGCTCTGTTTGGGTAAGACTTCGCATTAGTGTAAAAGGCTGAACCAGAAAAAGTCTAGTGACTTTAAACTTGACTTATGATAAACTAAACTTTTACAGTATGTTCCAAATGATAAAATATCACCTTTATGGTCTTATAAATGAAGGGGAAATAAATAAAGGGAAATTAAATATGAAAAATATAAAAGAAAAACAGGGTCAAGTAATTTTTCTTACAGTTATTACAAACACAACAGCGCCACCTAGAGGTCAAACAAGTGAACTGTAACATGTATATTCAACTGTTACCTAACACATCCCTAAACACGTACATGAAGCATAGACAATGAACAGAATATGTTTTGGTATGTTAACCTAAGATACTAACATTAATCAGATAACTAAAGCATAAAAAACAAGCTAACAAGTTTATTCTCGATCTCACTCTAAATCACTAAATCCATTGAATTCTTCATCCTTGGTGTCGCTTTTGAACAACTCCGCCTGCTCTGGAAGTAGATGGCTAGGTTGGTAAACAAGCCTAGAGTGCCTTCGCGCGGTTGTCAGTGTGACAATTATGAAGATGTGAAATTATATATTTTAATAATTTCACATATAAGTCGCCTCTGAGTATAAGTCGCACCCCCGGCCAAACTATGAAAAAAGTGCGACTTAAGGTACGGAAAATACGATAATTCAAGTTGATTAGACAAAGCATCAGATCAGTGGAAACAAGCTGATATCAGCCTGAGCCTGTGGTCTCACCTGACACCTGAGTTTGAGCTGGTGGCTGACTTCAGCCAGTCCCTCCACGGTCTTGACTTTGGCCAGCTCCTCCCTCAGGTCCTGGTGGATCTGCAGCCTGTGTACACCACACATCACAAATCAGAGTGTGTGGAAACGACCTACAAAGGACCTCTCTGTGTGAGGTTTATCTATTCTGATATAATAATTTCCTCAACTGTGAGTAATAGTCAGCACTGACTGCCTCAGGCAATACCCTCGCTCCCCTGCCTATGTGCTAGTGTGATCTTTCATGGATTATAATCACAGGAAACATTATTTTTTTAAATTAACTACTAAACTCAGCTGCTACAGGCTAAAGTTCTCAAATAAATAAAAATTAATTGACTTGCGACAAAAGAGGATTGAAGAGCTGAATCATAGATTTGATTGGTTTTATAACCTGAATATGCAAATGTTTAGTGAGGACAAGACAAAAGTTCAGGGAGCTGGTGAACGGTTTTAGTAAATAGAAGAACATAATTCACCCATAGAACACAGTAGTTTATAGTAGTAAAGCATGGGGCGTACGTGTGGTGCCAGAGTTTGAACAGGTGAGCTCTGATGAAGGACAGGGTGCAGGGCGGGTGCTCTCTCACCACCTGCAGGTATTCCTCAGCCATCTCCCACACAGGGGGGCTACGGCCCTCGAACAGGGCTGGGTTATGCAGGTTTCCCTCTGGAGGACAAAAACAGAGGGATGAGATGACAACACAGATGTATGAGGACCAGGATTCTTCTGATTCAGGTGATGATGACAGTGTGAAGTGATGACAGGTGAAGTGACAGGTGAAGTGACAGGGCCGCACCTGCACTCATGACCCCCTGCACCCCGGTCTCCTGGATGCAGCGCTCCACGTCGCTCAGATGCTGGATGTTCCCATTGGCAAACACTGGGATCTTCACTGCCTGCCTGTAGCACACACATACTTCACCTGGGTGTTTATACTATTATTTTATTATTACTGGAGCTTACACTTAAAGTTGGGGACAAACTTTTGTTAATGAGTACATTTTTCATTTTGTGTTTTGTCCCAAAGAGAATATTGTTAAAGCTTCACTTATTGACTAAATAAGACCACTGCGTGCTGTCTCCAGCTAAAAGAATGTATTTTTATTCTTGTCCACCTGGATGTGTTCATTATGATGAGCTAGTCTCACCGCACAGCCTTGATGTGCTCCCAACTGGCAATGCCCGTAAGAGCTCCTTTCTGGTCTTTGGTCCTGCCGTGCACCGTAAGCAGCTGAACAACACACATACACAAGACATGACATAACATAATTTAACTTTTTTTTTTTTTTTTTATACTACACAAAATTGACTCCTGTGAGCTTTAAGCCATGTTGTAATGTTATTCCCTCACCAAAAATATACCCTGAGTTGTATTTTGTTTCATTCACATGTTTGAGTAAACCTAGATTATGATGTCCGCATTCTCAATAACTCAAAATGCTGTGTTCCATCTTACGATGTCATTAAGGGGTAGTTTATACGAAACAACATAAATGCCTGTATGTTTGTGATGAGGAAACAATATTATGATATAGATATAAAAAATTGCAGCAACACCACCCGGCCACGTTACAGGCCAGATCTATGGAGAGGACGTCATACTGACAGTGAGAATTCAAGGGGTTTTCAAGGGGATTTTAGTCAACTGACAACAACTGTAAAGAATAAATACAAAATCGTTACATTAATGGCATGCTGTAGCATTCAAATTTCAGCAGTTCAAGTCCAGTGTGTAAAATTCCCTAGTGTGGCTGGTTGCTATGATGCCAAATTTAAAGAAGACATATTGTGCGTGACCCTGTTATATAGTTATAGTATAATCCATGACACCAGTGGATCATTATTTTATAATTTGCACATTTTAAATCTCAATATTCATCTAAAATTACTTAATGCAAGAAACAAGTCCATTGACCTTTGTGTTAGGAAACTGCAGTGCCCAATGGGGGCTGATGTCGCCGTAAATGCCAATGTCACAACAAAGAGAGTGCTGTCTGCACCTCTGATCAATAGCTGCACATCATGCTAGCAAATAGCAGATTTTTTTTTCATTTGTACCAAAATGGCAAAAAAGCTGCCTAATCCTATGCATATCACCGTTTAAGAAAATAGATGGGAAGAAAGTAAGTACATAGCAGTTGGTGTATTGCCAGTGGCGGTTAAATCAGGGGTTTATCAGCAATATGGCGTCTTGAAAAAAACAATTAAAGATTGCTCAAATAGTCACAAATCACTCCAAATACAACTCTGAGAGGGGAAACAACTATAACATGGTTAAAAGCTTGTGAAACTCAATTTTGCATAGTAGGCCTACCTTAAGGGCCACACAACCAAAAACAAATTTCTTTCTGAACTTAAACTGAGAATTTGCAACAGTATTTATAAGTTAGAAGTAGAATACCTGACATCCGGCCTTCTCCAGCATCTGTGCATATCGGACAGTCTTCTCCATGTCCTCAAACACTCGGATCTTACACGTCACGGGCACTGACAGCTTCTCATGGGCTAATTTCACTGGATGCGACAGAGCATGTTAATATGAGTTTTCAGAAATGTTCATAAAGTTTATTGGATGTGTCAGTCACCCATTTTCTCCAGCAGCTCCCACTCGTCCTGCAGGAAAACCCCATAGTGACCTGCAATGGAATAAGAATATTTAAAAAAATAAAAGAGCATTTTTACAGTGGCTGGTGGTGAAAGCAGCCAAGGCTGATACTGGCTGAATTATATTTTAACTTGAAACTTGTTTAAAAACCAAATAATGTACTTTTGTTATGGAATAGCTGGATGATGGCATTTGATTCAAGAGTAGCTTGCATCATATCTTACATATTTTGCTAAAGGTCTTTGAACCCTTATGCTTATGCTGTGATAGCCTAACAGCATAAGGTCAAAGTGAGTTTTCAGTCTCATTCTACTCTCCAGACTCTGCTATATCTGTAAGTGTCATTAGCTCCAACCTCATACAATCAGAAAGACTTATGGTCATCTAAATGACGTATGCAGTTCATTTTGTATTTTTCCAAAAACCTTGACTTAGGCACTTATGCTATGAGGCTAATAATATGGTCTAAATTAAAATGCCTCAGTTATGCACAAGTTAGTCACACATACAGTAAATTATGGGTGGTAAAACGATATGAACAGAATCCCACAAAACCTGACCTAGGAGGGGTGACCTGATATTCTTTACAATATTCCATTATAGAGCACGCTACGAGTAGGTGGTGGAGATGGTGGTACCGTCTCTCTCTTGGCAATCATCTGAGGACAGCCCAGGTTGAGGTCAATGGCATCGCAGTAGTCCTGAGCCAGCAGAGCTGCCTGGACAAACACCTCTGGGTCATTGGCACAGAACTGCAATGAACACAATAATAGACAATAATACTATTGTATTTTCAAAATGTATAGATATGATCAAATTCTCTTTTTTGGCACAATAAAAATATCAGATATTAAAAGGTACAGCACGTAGCCTGCACTGTAACTAGTTTAAAAAAAGTAATTACAATTAAGTGCTTTAACCTGCACGCAGAGAACACGTACAAGTTTTTCTTACTCTGAGTATAGGGACAGGTCATGCATCATGTGAAAGCTCAGAACCTCCAGAATTCACTGACTGAGCTGCAGAGGCTGCACTAGCACTGATTGACTGACTGCAGGTGCTGAGTTTTAGGTACATAGTCATGATTCCAATCAGAAATAGGCATCTTAGGTTTAAAACAACTGTATTTCAGATTTCAGAGACTGCTTTCTAATTGGATAATCGTATTGAAGACAAACCACCAAATTATAACATGAACAACTTTGCCATCCAGTGTGCCAACACTGACAACACTGACACGAGAGAACAAAGAGAACAATCACCAGGATGCTAATAGGTGTCAAATCACTCATTAGGGGCTTGAATGACTATACTAAGTAGGACTCGGGCACAGTGCACAGTTAGGATAGCACAATAGATCTAGCCTACAAACAAAAACTATAAACAATGGGTGTTTTGAGTTTCGGTGTAGTTAGCTCCTCCCTTCAGATAGATATAAGGCAGTGTCCACCAGTAATCTGACCAGAATTGAAGAAGCGGCTTGGATGAGCAACAAAACGTCTTCACTTCTATAACTTTTTGTCCAGTTGACAGATTTTATTTTTCTTTTACTATACATTATGTCCAATGTTTTTGTAGTAAATCCACAATACAAGTGTTATCAGTAAAAGCTATTTGATTTGAACATGTTTACCTCATACACAAACATACAGTTCCTTCAATTCTGCCCACCCCTCCCCTCCCTCACCTGTGTGATGAGTGGCCGGTCCTCTGTGCACACCTCATTGTAAAGGTTCTCCCTCCTATAGTTGGCATCACGCACAAACACCTGGGCGTGGAACATGGGGGTGTAGCAGAGCTGGGCCCCATGTCTACGGCTCAGCAGGCGCCAGGCCAGCTCACTCTGGTCCACCATGGGAGCCACCACGAAGCGCGCTTCCTTCAGCGTCTGACGCCAGAACTCAAAGCCCTGCAGTTTGGGCATGGCTTCTGCAGGTGACCAGGGCAACAAGGGGATTTGGTTAAAATGCCAATGACATTTTTATGTTTATCTAATTATGACTTAGTTTCACATTAGTTAAGTGACAGTTTGTGTACAAAAATACAGGAAGTAGCACGGAGTTCTAAAACAGAACACCTCTACCTATATCATCAACACAGAAAATGTAGACGCAAGGGACACATTTAAACAGTTTAAACCTTGATTTAACAAAATAACAGTGTCATTTATTTTCATTAGCCTATTCTTAACTATTGTTTAATTTAGACAAGTTTTGGACCTTGTTAACTTCATGGTTGCTAGATAACAGGTATGGAATTACCCCTGCATATGTCATATTTCCTGCCTGTGTCCAACCTGGAGGTAAAATTATAAACTTGACCAAATGAAAAAAGAAAAAGAAAAAACTAGGCAAGATTTAAGGTAAAATCTTTAATATAATGATGTTAACTATGTTTTAGTGAAATGAGTCGTCTAACTTGTCATATGCACCTTAAAGATCAGGATCAAGATCATCAAGAGTGATATATAAGACAATGTGAAAATGTGAAAGGAATTTAAGATAGCTATTTTATGAATGGAAATAACTATACAGCCAGTTTATATATTATGTAGCCAACTGAACATTAACTATTTGTTTATTACCCAAAATAGAGTTGTCCTTTATGAATGACTTTAAATTTAACACTATTTATACCATATGATATTGTCAACATAGGGACATTGTTTAGTCAACTAACCAGTACAAAATCATACAGATCTACAAACTTTACATCTGAGCAAATGCTGACATGTTATGGAAATGAGAGATTTCTTTCTAAATATATGAAATACATTACATTATACATTGAATAACACTGCACAAGTTATTATTCCCACCGTTTATTTCACTGTTTGGACTTCATTACACGTTATAATTAAATATATTTATATTTTAATACTTGTAAAAGCTAAAATCGTACTGGGATTAATCATCATCATCTCGAGCAGCCTACATCAGCCTCAGACAGTTGTGATGCTAATGCTAAAGAGCTAGCCGAGCAGTTGACATGTAGAACCGTGTGGCACATGATTCACTGAGCTACAACTACCACAAGTGCACACATACGCCTGTTCTACGTTTAAACACACCAGGGACGCACGGAGCCGCTCTATACTGACAGCACGGACTCATAACTATTTAATAATCAGATAATTTACCTGTAATTTTTGAAGAAGATTTTGGCGGAACAGTTTCTGACTTTGTGCAGCAATCTAAAAAGTCCGATGAGAAACATGCGCTGGTTCGTTTGGACCGTTTCGGATTTTGTGATTTGACTTTACATGCCGCCCTCAAGCGTTGTTCCTGTTAAATTGCACTCGCTACCTAATGTTTGCTATTGTTGTAAAACTATCAGTAGGTAAAGTAGCAAAAAATCGTACTCAAGTAAGAGTAACTTTACTTCAAAATAAGTTCAAGTAGAAGTACAAAGTAGTGGTTCAAGAATTTCTTCAAGAAGAGAAACTGTCGGGAAGAAACATCTGATTTGTAATTTAAAGTTAAAGTAATTGGAAGGACAAAACATTAAATTATGCACTGATTACTATTATATAAGGATAGACACAAAAATTTGAAAAAAAATAAATTATATCTGAAAGAGCGGTGCAAGAAACACAAATGCTCAAATCATTTCATATTATCAAAATAAAGCTTTTGTCACTTGCAGACAGGAGAAGAGGAACCAAAACTTTTACCCAAGTAAAAGTACTGTTACTTCAATAAAAAATATTACTGAAGTAAGAGTAAAAAGGAATAAAAGTGAACATAACTTGCCCAATGGACATATGGAGTAGATCTGGTCACTCAAAGTGCTTAACAATGAAGGATCACTATGTAACTTTTCTAGTTTCCGTGGAGATGTTATTCCTTTGCCTGGACTATTCTGCTGCTTTATGGCATTGAAGGTATATATCTCCATGAACAAGCAAAGTTTAATGCTACACTGCTTAACATTTCAGGCAAAGTAATAGGTCAATATTTTGTATGGAGACATATATCTGTGTGCACATACCAGTGATAACAGAGTAGTGTGAGGAGTGTTTTGCTCAAGGACACTTGCAATATATGCATCTGAATCAGGGATCAACCTTTAGGTTAATGTGTAAAATCACTGTATGCAATAAATTTACTAAACTACCTAAATGTGTCCTTTCTGATCTTCTGAAGGTGGTTTAATACTCAGGTTTGTGCTATACAAATGAACTTGCCTTGCCTTACTCTTCCCTCTCTACAAGTAACAAAAGCTTTATGTTGACAATATGAAAATATTTGAACATTTGTTTCTTGCATTGCTCCTTCAGATATGATTTAGTTTGTCTGATGTCTGTGTCTATCCTTTGCAAATACCAGATTCTGTGCATAATTTAATGTTTTTTCCTTTAGATGATATCAACTTCAAATTATGAATCAAATGTTACATCCTGACAGTTATTCTTTAATTTACTCTTATTTGAGTAGTTTTCTCAAATCGTTTTTTTTTACTCTTACTTGAGTAATTTCTTTTATGTAACATTACTGTTACTTGAGTAACATTTTGGCTACTCTTCCACCTCTGGTTCTTAACATACATTCAAAACATCTGAAAATTTACTTTTTGATACAATCACTTTTAATGATTGACTTTGTACAGATTGGTATATTTTGATCAGTTTCTGAATATTTTTGTTCAAAAACATTTCAAATGCACCCCTGACTAGCTGATAACAAACCCCTATTTCCCCTACCCCCCAAAAATCTTAAGTAATTCTCCAACAGCTGAATCAAAACATTATATCTTTTCTTTTCAATTTCTTCGTTTCCAAATCTGCCATGCTAACACCTCCTCCATCACATGTGTCTCCCATGGTTACTGACAGGCTCACATCACGTCCTTCTGTGGTGTCAAAAATTTAAAAATAAAAAAATTCAGAACTAGAACAGAATCATGAGCAGGACTTCAATCCAAATCCAAATCCAGAGCATAAATATTTATTTAAAAATATATTAAATTTCCTTACATTCTGGGCATTACACAAACAGTCAAGACAGTACAAAGCAGGTGGTAACAGAAAAACATCAAGCCGAGAATTTCAACAACTTCACAATTTTTCACCATTTTGCCTGTAGAACAATTTGTAACATTTGTTTTACTTCCTTGTGCTACAGACAGTTTAAGACAATTGAAAGAATAGTTGCATTTGTTTATAGATCTATTAAAATATTCACACCGCATATCCTTCTAACAAGCCACAAAACTGGAAGACGAAGACCAATGCAGTATAATAAAACTAGAGGATTCAGTGCCATGGTAATATATACTAACAGGTTCCAGTGGCCATGTTGTGACTGTAAAATTCCACTCTGATTTGACTTGTGCTTTACCTTGTGTCCATATTAAACCATATTAATCAATACAAATTCTGAAAAAGCAACAATATGTAACTTTCTGGAGGTTGCACATCAAATGGATAATTCCATGGTAATAGAAAGTTAAAACCATTACTTCCGAACATTCTCCACGGAGATAGATAGGTTTTATGCCATATAGTGAAAGCGATGATGTCACTTCTGGATCCAATTGGCAACTTCACAGCTTTTTTTTTAATTTTGCCAAAATGGTGCCTGCCTTGGACCCGGAAGTGACATCACACTTAACAACTCTAGTAGTCAAAGGAACAACATTTCCATGGAGATGAGCAGGAGGAGGCCCTTCTCCAGGACAAGTCAGTCCTGTGGTGATGCAAGCCCACTCAGACTAAAGTTTGGATTATACTTTCCACACAGATATTAGAAGCATGGAGTGAAGCAGAGAAACACACGGGCAGTGTTCATAGTCTGTGTGGCCCATACGGCTGCAGACAGTACAAATCAAAATATATAAAAAGTTGTCTAAAAAAGATACATGATGGGGCCTTACGGTGAATATTAAATTTCATGACTGAAGAGTGAAAATATAACTAGAGCTACCTGCATTACTGGGACGTCAAAACTACCATGTGTCATTTTCAAACTTTTAATCAATGACATTTCTAGCCATGTTCTTACATTTTTGTCTAATAGAATTCAGCTCTTTAAACAGTCACACGATGGCCACCACAATTTCCATGGCAACAGTACCAAACTGTACCCTCTAGCTTTACTTACACACCATTACAAAGAGCATTTTAGCTGGATAGTTGCTGAAGCAATGACTTTACGACAGAACAACGCCATGATCACCCGTAGTGGCAGACCTTGGTTACTGCAGTTACACCACTCACTGCACACCGGACAGGACAATGAAGCTGAGTTAGGTCCATGAGTTATTATGAGCGTATCTAAAGCGGACATCGACTTAACCATAACCTGCAAACCACAACTAACAGACACTCCATGCACCACAGGACTTAAGCGGAATGATGGGAGAAGTTTTGGTCACACCTGGTATCAACATGGTCCTCAAAGTTTGGTCTGGAATAGGCTCTGTGTACAGCAGGGAATGGCTAGCTCACTGTGTCTCAAAGGTAATACTCAATGTAAAATAACTATCCAATTAAAATTTAAGGTAAAGACTAACTGATGTTTTTATATGTGGATTACTACAGTTTATGGCATTTCTTTGATATTTATTATGTCTCAAAATTAGCATTAGCATTAGTATTTGCACTGACATGCAAACACCTACTGTAATAGACACAGTGAGCATTGAATTGAAGCATTCACCTGAGTTGTAAAGTTTGTTGTTGTCAATGACTTTCCATTCATAACCCCCTGTCCCCTCTGTGATCTTTCAGTATTTATTAATTTTAGCACAGTTGAGATACAATTGGACAGGAAGTAAAGTAGTGATGCTAACAGTGAGCTAGCTAGGTGTCGTTATACACAGAGCCACTTGTACAATTGTACAAAGTTTAACCATAAAAAATAAAATGGCTTTATTCATTACAACATGACTGAATTACTGACCGAAACTGTGAAGAACAGTATGGATTAGGTATTTTTGGATGGTGATTTTCCCAAGGCACAATTTCAAATTGATATGATAAATTTTTGGTTTACTATTTCGGATTGTATACAGTGTAATGATGCATTGGTTTTATAACCAGTGTTGGGAAGAACTGTAATTTTGATTTTGAATTTCTGTGTTCTGGTGCAGTTATGCAGAACAAATGCTGCTATCCTACATCGTGCTTTTACACTATAATATTACCAGTATGCAACTTCATGTGAAAGTACTACCTTGTATTCTTCCCAACAATGTTTATAACGCATGGTACCAGGACTTACTATCTACTTATAGACACAAGACACAATATTAATCCCATTGTGTACAGCCATCTGGATGAGGACAAGTATGGTCTTAAGGAACAGCTGCGACGGTGAGCACACACTTTTGTCTATGCCGTGTGAGTGTGGGACACATGTTTCATAATTGTTTTTGAAAATATGCAAATAAGATGCCTCAGATTTTGGTCCCAAGTCAAGTGATAGTTACGGTATTAAATACATTGATTCAGAAGGAATGTTAGGCTGGGACATGTGAATAACAGGTGTGAACATGTGACCACTATCCACCACAAAGCCTGAACACAAGCTTAAATGTATGGTCCAAAATGATGCTAACTAAGGCTCCCTCAGAGTGCTTTAAAGCCAGCTCTCATCCTCAGGGACAGACAAACAAAAACACTTTTTAAAACTCAAATCTATTTAATAAAATCTCAGTTCTTTTTAAAGTCAAATTTGAGTGGTGCCCAAAACATCACACCTGTTCACTCCCCCCACACAGTAGTGTTATTAGAATCCTAACTATGGTTTCATATGCCTCAGGTGCTCACAGTTAAGACTAAGCATTCAAGTTTTCATTTCATATAGTATTTGTGCAGCTATGTTTAATTTATTTCCTAACAAAATAGTGCATCTATTTAAGACCCTGGTGTAATAATGAAATATACTATGGAGTCAACTGAAATGTAGATTTGTACAATCACTTTTAGCAGCGTTCACAGACTTCAACAAACACAGACTAAATTCCAGCATTTGCCTCAAAGTGCTGGTGACTACAGAGTTAATCTTAACAGGACATGTATGATTATAATGTGGTCATGTATGACACCACGGCTGGGCTTTGCGTGGGTGGCAGAAGACAGGACAAGCTCAATGCTCTGAACAGGGCTGCACAATATCCGCATGTTGGTACTGTAGAACAACTACTACTGCAAAGCCAGTGTAGAGATAGTTTAAACAATATATTCTGTTGTATATCGAGCCCTACTTCTGATTTGATTAAAGGTCCAGTACAGATATAATAAGTCTGCTGTCTATATCTAATTATAAAACGTTTTATTGTCTGAGAATCAGGAAGTGTGTGATTAGCATGCTAGTTGTTGTTAGCATCACTATGAAAGTTGTGAAAAGCGCTTGTAAACTCATCCTGATGAATAATTAGGATCCTCGGAATGCACAAAGGTAATGAGGAATAACTCTGGATCACTGTAAAACTGTTTTTCACATTTTTAAGAAAAAATCTGCTACAGTGCCTCTAAACCCAGTAATATAAGCATTATTCAAGCTACTACTATTTGTAAGTATCTTAAAATTGTCAAGCCTACTTTTGCCAACTATGGCACTCAGACATCACTCTTTCACTATGTTGAAGGGAAGCTATTTAAAAAAGGCTAAAAACAACAGCTACCGTATTTTCCGGACTACAAGCCGCTACTTTTTTCTACTTCTTAACCGCTGCGGCTTATGGTGCAGTGCGGCTTATACATTTTTCCCCGTGGCGCTAAAAACATTTTGCCCAGCAACAGTAGAAATAAAAGTGAAAAGAGTGGATGTTGCTCCTTACTTGTCACCTGCTGTCAGTGACTCATTTTTTACAGTGATAAGAAGACAGTATCTGGTTTATCGCGGGGGTTAGTATAAACGAAATACGTGAAGTAGAAAACTAAATTTTTTTATAATTATTCTATATGTTTTGCGGCTGTAGGTGTATTTCTCAGTTCCTCTGTCTCCGCCTCTTCGTACTGGTGCCGTTGTAATGTCTCGTAATGTTCTTTTTCCTGCAGTCACTGATCCACAAACTAAAGCAGACTCCAACCGCAGGTTACAGCCTTTTGCTCCTTGTTAAAACTTATTCTGCTGTCATCCTTATGTTATTTTCCTTTTTTTTTTTAAAAAAAATGTTGTTTCACATGTAAAGTCTCTGTGGATGCGTGTCCAGAGTGTCCACAATGCGTGTCGGAGGCGTTTGTCCTCAAATACAAAGGTGCCCAACGTGATTGTTTTAGAGTCACGCTGCAGCATCGAATATTTTGGTAAATTTGGCTGAACACATTCTGTCCTGTACAGGAGACACAGCCCCTCCTTTAGCCAATCAGGACGCAGAACACACGCCTGCATACACTGTAAAAAAAGCATGCAAAACTGCACTAGTGGTCCCTCGCAAATGAACGTTTTTGAGCAAATTTTTCATATTACTACGTGGGATACCTGCGTCTTAAAGTCCGGTGCAGCTTGTACAAGTTTTTTTTTTCTAAAGTTAAAGCATGCGGCTTTTAATCAGGTGCGTCCGGAAAATACGGCACAAGCTTTTAATGGCTATTTCCAGTATAACCACCATCTAATGACACAGAAATGTAGAACCAAGCAAAATTCTATTCAAACATGTACGGTGACAATGTGCAGCCCTGTCTCTACACCACTAGCTCCTGTAAGCTGCACAATGTAACTTTTCTGATTGGGGTCCGGCACCTGCTTATCTCCATGGAGATGTTATTACTTTGTCTGGAATATTCCGGAACTAAGTAAGATTTTTACCTCATTACACATCATGAGACAGTAAAATATGTATTTTCGAGGTGTTTGAATTGTCTGTCATCTCCCCCTGCTGTCTCCGTACGGAACAACAGCTTTCCAAAAATGGAGGACATCAACCCAAAGAGCATTCTCCTGGGCAAACCTGGCTCTTTTTATAGTTGGCAATATTTCAATAAATAATCAGCTTTAAATGCAATGCATAAAAACACTAAAAAACATTTTTATTATGAGCCACTCCACAGATCTGACCTGTGACAAAGCCTTTGTGGAGATAGAAAGCTTTAGTCCGATACTATAAAACTTTCCAGGCAAAGCTATAATTACATCGCCATGGAGACAAGAAAGTGACATATGCCCCACTAGAAAAAGTTACACAGTACACCTTTAAACCATAAGTGTGTGCTTTACAGGCAGGTCTCAGGACTAGGGGATAGGCCTCCGTTATTCTCTGGCTCTTTGAGGAACCTCTCCACCTCTTGTGAGTCCACGGTCGTGCTGTCGGGTCGGGCTGCTGTCTCCTCCAGCATTTTATTCTCCTCCTGGTCTCTGTGAGCTGCTCCGCGGCACCCCCTGCCTTGTGGTCGGTGGTCATGGGCATACTCTCCGGGCTCTCCTCCTGCTCCCGTTGCTCCTGGGCTGGATCTTTGGGTTTGATGCAGAGCAGATTACAAGTGAAAAGGACTATGGCGGACAGGCACACTTCAGAGCCCGCCAGGAGAAACACAAACATGTACTTCTTGGTATGGTCCAAAAGTCGACCTGCAGCAGGGAACATAGGGACAACATCAAATTACTAAAGTCAATAAAACGCCATAAATATAAATACAAAAATATATGTGCTTTTAACTATATGCCCCTATATACGATATGCTTACACGATTATGTGTCGGCACATAATCGTATACCTGCTCAGTTTTTGACAGTTATTGTAGGGCTGGCTGCTCAACTATGGAAAAAAATAATCACATTTGTTTAAACCATTATTCATACAGAGAGAGCATTTATTGTTGAAGTGTTATTTCCCTCATAATGATTCTTAAAGGGGACATATTATATAAAAACAATTTATGACCATGTGCTTGTCATTTTTCTTTTTAAAATCTGACCTTGGGTGATTTGTGTGGGGTTTAAAAGTGTTACATAACCATTTCCTCAGACCAAAAAATTAGCAAACAAAATCCACTATGAAACTGAGAAGAGTTCTGCAGTTTTGAACAGGAAGTTTCTATAAAACTGTATTAGTTAAAAATTGCAGTTTACGATGAACAACATATAAAAAATAAAAAAATAAAAATACAATACTTGGGAGTGCTTTTGGGTACAGGAATACACTAATAGTAAAAATCAAATGTTCTTCAGAGATGTGGAACTAGGCGCATTAATCACTTAATAGTGTGGTTTGAGTATTGCGGAGCCCCATTGTTTTCACTCCGCATAGTAGACTCCCAGAGTGAGTTTGATCCTGTACAGTGTGGTAAACTTGTATAGATTTTCCCTGTGTAAATGGACAGTTACATACACACAGAGTAAAATAGTGGTATCCCACATGACAGTGATGATAGTGACTGTGGTAGTGCTTTAGAGCAGGAGCTGACAGCAGGAGCTCATTTACATGTCTCCAGCAAAGTACAGTGTTTACTGAGCAGGGCTGTACAGGGCTGGGAGAGGACAGGCTGAGGCAGGACTCCCAAGTAAAGATACATTAAGCAAATCATAGCACCTGTAGCCCCTTTAATACAATTGACCTGCTCAGAGTAATTTTCCTACACTGTACTTTTACTCCCATTTGTACTAGTACTCTTGACTTAAAGTTGTAGTTCCTCTTCCCCACTGTGGGTAAATCTCCAGGTGACAAAAGTTTTATATTCCATCCATCCATCCATCCATCCATTTTCTTTCGCTTATCCGAGGCCGGGTCGCGGGGGCAGCAGTCTAAGCAGGGACTCCCAGACTTCCCTCACCCCAGACACGTCCTCCAGCTCCTCCGGTGGGACCCCAAGGCGTTCCCAGGCCAGCCGAGAGACATAGTCCCTCCAGCGTGTCCTGGGTCTTCCCCGGGGCCTCCTCCCAGTGGGACATGCCCAGAACACCTCCCTAGGGAGGCGTCCAGGAGGCATCCTAAGCAGATGCCCGAGCCACCTCTCGACGTGAAGGAGCAGCGGCTCTACTCCGAGCTCCTCCCGTGTGACTGAGCTCCTCACTCTGTCTTTAAGGGTGCGCCCAGCCACTCTGCGGAGGAAACTCATTTCAGCCGCTGGTATCCGCGATCTTGTCCTTTCGGTCATGACCCAGAGCTCATGACCATAGGTGAGGGTAGGAACGTAGATTGACCGGTAAATCGAGAGCTTTGCCTATCGACTCAGCTCCCTCTTTACCACAATGGACCAATACAGCGTCCGCATCACTGCAGACGCTGCACCGATCTGCCTGTCAATCTCGCGTTCCATCCTTCCCTCACTCGTGAACAAGACCCCGAGATACTTGAACTCCTCCACTTGAGGCAAGGGCTCACCACCCACCCGGAGAGGGCAAACCACCTTTTTCCGGTCGAGAACCATGGCCTCAGATTTAGAAGAGCTGATTCTCATCCCAGCCGCTTCACACTCGGCTGCAAACCGCCCCAGTGCCTGCTGCAGGTCCTGGCTCGAAGAAGCCATCAGGACAACATCATCTGCAAACAGCAGAGATGAGATTCTGTGGTTCCCAAACCAGACCCACTCCAGCCCCTGACTGCGCCTAGAAATTCTGTCCATAAATATAATGAACAGAACCGGTGACAAAGGGCAGCCTGGCAGAGTCCAACATGCACCGGGAACAAGTCTGACTTACTGCCGGCAATGCAAACACAGCTTCTGCTCCGGTCATACAGGGACCGGACAGCCCTTAGCAAAGGGCCCTGGACCCCATACTCCCAGAGCACCCCCCAAAGGACACCACGAGGGACACGGTCGAATGCCTTCTCCAGATCCACAAAACACATGTGGACCGGTTGGGCAAACTCCCATGAACCCTTGAGCACCCGATGGAGAGTATAGAGCTGGTCCAGTGTTCCATGACCAGGACGAAAACCACACTGCTCCTCCTGGATCCGAGGTTCGACTATCGGTCGGACTCTCCTCTCCAGTACCCTGGAATGGACCTTACCGGGAAGGCTGAGGAGTGTGATTCCCCTGTAGTTGGAACACACCCTCCGGTCCCCCTTTTTATACAGAGGGACCACCACCCCGGTCTGCCAGTCCAGCGGTACTGTCCCCGACCGCCACGCGACGTGTCAGCCAAGACAGCCCCACAACATCCAGAGACTTAAGGTACTCGAGACGGATCTCATCAACGCCCAGAGCCTTGCCACCGAGGAGCTTGCCAACCACCTCAGTGACTTCGGCCAGGGTGATAGACGAGTCCGCCTCCGGGTCCCCAGTCTCGGCTTCCTCCTCGGAAGACGTGACAGTGGGATTGAGGAGATCCTCAAAGTATTCCTTCCACCGTCCGACAACATCCCCAGTTGAGGTCAGCAGCTCTCCACCTGGACTGTAAACAGTGTTGGTGAAGCACTGCTTCCCCCTCCTGAGGCAGTTTGCCAGAATTTCTTTGAGGCCGTTCGATAGTCCTCCTCCATGGCCTCCCCGAACTCCTCCCAACCCTGAGTTTTTGCCTCGACGACAGCACGAGCCACGGCACGCTTGGCCTGCCGGTACCTGTCAGCTGCCTCAGGAGTCCCACAAGCCAACAAGGCTCGATAGGACTCCTTCTTCAGCCTGACGGCATCCCTTACTTCCGGTGTCCACCACCGGGTTCGGGGATTGCCGCCGCGACAAGCACCGCAGACCTTACGACCACAGCTACGAGCAGCCGCATCAACAATGGAGGTGGAGAACATGGCCCACTCGGAGTCCATGTCCCCAGCCTCCCCCAGGGATCAGAGAGAGCTCTCTCCCGGAGGTGCGAATTGAAGACCCCAACAGACCCTCACGATACGCTTGGGCCTGCCAGGTCTATCCCGGCTTCCTCCTCCCGCCAGCGGATCCAACTCACACACCAGGTGGTGATCAGTTGACAGCTCTGACCCCTCTCTTCACCCGAGTGTCCAAAACACGTGGCCGGAGGTCAGATGACATGACTACAAAGTCGATCATCGACCTCCAACCTAGGGTGTCCTGGTGCCACGTGCACTGATGGACACCCTTGTGTTTGAACATGGTGTTCGTTATGGACAAACTGTGGCTAGCACAGAAGTCCAATAACAAAACACCGCTCGGGTTCAGATCAGGGAGGCCGTTCCTCCCAATCACGCCCCTCCAGGTGTCACTGTCGTTACCCACATGGGCGTTGAAGTCCCCCAGGAGAACAACGGAGTCCCCGGTGGGTGCACTGTCTAGTCCCTTCCCAGGCACTCCAAGAAGGCCGGGTACTCTGCACTGCTGTTTGGCCCGTAGGCTGCCACAACAGTGACAGACCTGTCCCCGACCCGAAGGCGCAGGGATGCGACCCTCTCATTCACCGGGGAGAACTCCAACACGTGACGGCTGAGCTGTGGGGCAATGAGCAAGCCCACACCAGCTTGCCGCCGCTCCCCGCGGGCAACGCCAGAGAAGTGGAGAGTCCAGCCCCTCTCAAGGAGTTGGGTTCCAGAGCCCAAACTGTGCATGGAGGTGAGGCCGACTATATCTAGTCGGTAACGCTCAACCTCCCGCACCAGCTCAGGCTCCTTCTCCCCCAGCGAGGTGACATTCCATGTCCCCAGAGCTAGTCTCCATGTCCGGAGAGCCGGTCGTCGGGGCCCCCGGCGTCGACTGCCGCACGGATCACTCAGCCCCTTATGGATCCTCCCCCTGGCCTTGATTTTATTGTCTTCATAAAGGGCTTCTGAACCGCTCTTGGTCTGACCCGTCCCCCTGGACCTGTTTGCCATGGGTGACCCTACCAGGGACATAAAGCCCCCGACAACATAGCTCTCAGGATCATTCGGGCACTCAAACCCCTCCACCACGTTAAGGTGGCGGTTCAGGGAGGGGAAGTTTTATATTGACAATATGAAATCATCTGAACATTTGCGTTTCTTGCACTGCTCCTTCAGATATAAGTAAGTTTGTCTAATGTTTATGTCTGTCCTAAAATACCAGATTTTGTGTATTTAATGTTTTGTGGAGTTAGATTGAGTAATTGCATAATTTCTTGGATCATTCCATTGTATTTCTATTTGAGTAATAATATTTTAAAATTAGTTGAGTCTTGAGTGCAATTTACAGCTACTTCACCCACCTTTGACCTTAAGTGTCAACTATCCAAGCAGACATCAGCAAATGCAGTCTCAGACTGTAGGCTTTGGGGAGACTCTAGGGAATGTTTCCATTTTCCAAGCAATGAAACTGATTTCCATGAACATTTTAAAAACTTAAGTTGGGCTCATGTCAAATTGACAGTATGTTATAATGGTGTTCCCTTATCATTAGTTTACTAGAATTGTATTTTGATTCATGATCAATGTATTTATGAGTAATCCTCTATTGTCCTGCATTTGAGGCTTGAGTATTCAAAACATTTTCGTTTTCACCTACCACCTATCTCCATGCACTTTTATAATTTTATTTGTGATTATTCAAAAAATGTAGACTCTTGGTCATACATGTAGAGTAAAAAAATGTTATGTAGACAAAAAAAACAAAACGCACATGAACATCCTTAGCATGCTATGGTGAAATGTCACTATTAAGAGTTTAACAATTCTGCAGTTTTGGAACAGGAAGTCAATGGACCCATTTCTATTAATAAGGCATTTTAGATTAATATATCAGTTTATAAAGAAAACTGATGATCTATGTATGTACCCAAACAAATAAGCACAGTCCAATAGCAGCATGTAGTCTCACTTACCTGCACCAGGGGGCCCGATGAGCACAGCGATGGCCTCCATGAGCAGTACCAGGCCAATGGCACTGGAGAACTTCTCTGTGCCACGATGGCCATGAGCACCTCAAACTGCAGTGCACACCACCATCCCATAGGAGATCCCGAAGAAGATACAGAAGACAACCAGGGTTGGATAGTCTGACGCCTGCAAATCATGTAAATTCAGAATACAAAAAAAAAAAATGTAGAATGTAATGTAATATCTAAATATATATTATATATATATATATTATATATATATATATATATATTATATCTATATATATATATATATATATAATATATATATATATATATATATATATATATATATATATATATATATATATATATATATATATATATATATATATATATTATATATATATATATATATATATTATATATATATATATATATATATATAATTACATTACGTTTACATTTTTTTTTTTCTGTATTCTGAATTTACATGATTTGCAGGCGTCAGAACTATCCAACCCTGGTGGTCTTCTGTATCTTCTTCGGGATCTCCTATGGGTTTTTGATGGTGGTGAGAGTGCACTGCAGTTTGAGGTGCTCATGGCCATCGTGGGCACAGAGAAGTTCTCCAGTGCACATTGGCCTGTACTGCTCATGGAGGCCATCGCTGTGCTCATCGGGCCCCTGGTGCAGGTAAGTGAGACTACATGCTGCTATTGGACTGTGCTTATTTTGTTGGGTACATACATAGATCATCATGTTCTTTATAGAAACTGATATATTAATCTAAAATGCCTTATTAATAGAAATGGGTCCATTGACTTCCTGTTCCAAAACTGCAGAATTGTTAAACTCTTAATAGTGACATTTCACCATAGCATGCTAAGGATGTTCATGTGCGTTTTGTTTTTTTTGTCTACATAACATTTTTTTTACTCTACATGTATGACCAAGAGTCTACATTTTTTGAATAATCACAAATAAAATTATTATAAAGTGCATGGAGATAGGTGGTAGGTGAAAACGAAAATGTTTTGAATACTCAAGCCTCAAATGCAGGACAATAGAGGATTACTCATAAATACATGATCATGAATCAAAATACAATTCTAGTAAACTAATGATAAGGGAACACCATTATAACATACTGTCAATTTGACATGAGCCCAACTTAAGTTTTTAAAATGTTTCATGGAAATCAGTTTCATTGCTGGAAAATGGAAACATTCCTAGAGTCTCCCCCCAAAGCCTACAGTCTGAGACTGCATTTGCTGATGTCTGCTTGGATAGTTGACACTTAAGGTCAAAGGTGGGTGAAGTAGCTGTAAATTGCACTCAAGACTCAACTAATTTTAAAATATTATTACTCAAATAGAAATACAATGGATGATCCAAGAAAATTATGCAATTACTCAATCTAACTCCACAAAACATTAAATACACAAAATCTGGTATTTTAGGACAGACATAACACACCAAAATTAGACAAACTTACTTATATCTGAAGGAGCAGTGCAAGAAACGCAAATGTTCAGATGATTTCATATTGTCAATATAAAACTTCCCCTCCCTGAACCGCCACCTTAACGTGGTGGGAGGGGTTTGAGTGCCCGAATGATCCTGAGAGCTATGTTGTCGGGGGCTTTATGTCCCTGGTAGGGTCACCCATGGCAAACAGGTCCAGGGGGACGGGTCAGACCAGAGCGGTTCAGAAGCCCTTTATGAAGACAATAAAATCAAGGCCAGGGGGAGGATCCATAAGGGGCTGAGTGATCCGTGCGGCAGTCGACGCCGGGGGCCCCGACGACCGGCTCTCCGGACATGGAGACTAGCTCTGGGGACATGGAATGTCACCTCGCTGGGGGAGAAGGAGCCTGAGCTGGTGCGGGAGGTTGAGCGTTACCGACTAGATATAGTCGGCCTCACCTCCATGCACAGTTTGGGCTCTGGAACCCAACTCCTTGAGAGGGGCTGGACTCTCCACTTCTCTGGCGTTGCCCGCGGGGGGAGCGGCGGCAAGCTGGTGTGGGCTTGCTCATTGCCCCACAGCTCAGCCGTCACGTGTTGGAGTTCTCTCCCCGGTGAATGAGAGGGTCGCATCCCTGCGCCTTCGGGTCGGGGACAGGTCTGTCACTGTTGTGGCAGCCTACGGGCCAAACAGCAGTGCAGAGTACCCGGCCTTCTTTGAGTGTGCCTGGAAGGGAACTAGACAGTGCACCCACCGGGGACTCCGTTGTTCTCCTGGGGGACTTCAACGCCCATGTGGGTAACGACAGTGACACCTGGAGGGGCGTGATTGGGAGGAACGGCCTCCCTGATCTGAACCCGAGCGGTGTTTTTGTTATTGGACTTCTGTGCTAGCCACAGTTTGTCCATAACGAACACCATGTTCAAACACAAGGGTGTCCATCAGTGCACGTGGCACCAGGACACCCTAGGTTGGAGGTCGATGATCGACTTTGTAGTCATGTCATCTGACCTCCGGCCACGTGTTTTGGACACTCGGGTGAAGAGAGGGTCAGAGCTGTCAACTGATCACCACCTGGTTGTGAGTTGGATCCACTGGCGGAGGAGGAAGCCGGATAGACCTGGCAGGCCCAAGCGTAGGGTCGTGAGGGTCTGGCGGAGCCTTGTCAGGGGGGGTCTTCAATTCGCACCTCCGGGAGAGCTTCTCTCTGATCCCTGGGGAGGCTGGGGACATGGACTCCGAGTGGGCCATGTTCTCCACCTCCATTGTTGATGCGGCTGCTCGTAGCTGTGGTCGTAAGGTTCTGGTCTGCGGTGCTTGTCGCGGCGGCAATCCCCGAACCCGGTGGTGGACACCGAAGTAAGGGATGCCGTCAGGCTGAAGAAGGAGTCCTATCGAGCCTTGTTGGCTTGTGGGACTCCTGAGGCAGCTGACAGGTACCGGCAGGCCAAGCGTGCCGTGGCTCGTGCTGTCGTGGAGGCAAAAAACTCGGGGTTGGGAGGAGTTCGGGGAGGCCATGGAGGAGGACTATCGGACGGCCTCAAAGAAATTCTGGCAAACTGCCTCAGGAGGGGGAAGCAGTGCTTCACCAACACTGTTTACAGTGCGGTGGAGAGCTGCTGACCTCAACTGGGGATGTTGTCGGACGGTGGAAGGAATACTTTGAGGATCTCCTCAATCCCACTGTCACGTCTTCCGAGGAGGAAGCCGAGACTGGGACCCGGAGGCGGACTCGTCTATCACCCTGGCCGAAGTCACTGAGGTGGTTGGCAAGCTCCTCGGTGGCAAGGCTCTGGGCGTTGATGAGATCCGTCCCGAGTACCTTAAGTCTCTGGATGTTGTGGGGCTGTCTTGGCTGACACGTCTCTACAACGTCGCGTGGCGGTCGGGGACAGTACCGCTGGACTGGCAGACCGGGTGGTGGTCCTCTGTATAAAAAGGGGGGACCGGAGGTGTGTGTTCCAACTACAGGGGAATCACACTCCTCAGCCTTCCCGGTAAGGTCCATTCCAGGGTACTGGAGAGGAGAGTCCGACCGATAGTCGAACCTCGGATCCAGGAGGAGCAGTGTGGTTTTCGTCCTGGTCATGGAACACTGGACCAGCTCTATACTCTCCATCGGGTGCTCGAGGGTTCATGGGAGTTTGCCCAACCGGTCCACATGTGTTTTGTGGATCTGGAGAAGGCATTCGACCGTGTCCCTCGTGGTGTCCTTTGGGGGGTGCTCTGGGAGTATGGGGTCCGGGGCCCTTTGCTAAGGGCTGTCCGGTCCCTGTATGACCGGAGCAGAAGCTGTGTTTGCATTGCCGGCAGTAAGTCAGACTTGTTCCCGGTGCATGTTGGACTCTGCCAGGGCTGCCCTTTGTCACCGGTTCTGTTCATTATATTTATGGACAGAATTTCTAGGCGCAGTCAGGGGCTGGAGGGGGTCTGGTTCGGGAACCACAGGATCTCATCTCTGCTGTTTGCAGATGATGTTGTCCTGATGGCTTCTTCGAGCCAGGACCTGCAGCAGGCACTGGGGCGGTTTGCAGCCGAGTGTGAAGCGGCTGGGATGAGAATCAGCTCTTCTAAATCTGAGGCCATGGTTCTCGACCGGAAAAAAGGTGGTTTGCCCTCTCCGGGTGGGTGGTGAGCCCTTGCCTCAAGTGGAGGAGTTCAAGTATCTCGGGGTCTTGTTCACGAGTGAGGGAAGGGATGGAACGCGAGATTGACCGGGCAGATCGGTGCAGCGTCTGCAGTGATGCGGACGCTGTATTGGTCCATTGTGGTAAAGAGGGAGCTGAGTCGATAGGCAAAGCTCTCGATTTACCGGTCAATCTACGTTCCTACCCTCACCTATGGTCATGAGCTCTGGGTCATGACCGAAAGGGACAAGATCGCGGATACCAGCGGCTGAAATGAGTTTCCTCCGCAGAGTGGCTGGGCGCACCCTTAAAGACAGAGTGAGGAGCTCAGTCACACGGGAGGAGCTCGGAGTAGAGCCGCTGCTCCTTCACGTCGAGAGGTGGCTCGGGCATCTGCTTAGGATGCCTCCTGGACGCCTCCCTAGGGAGGTGTTCTGGGCATGTCCCACTGGGAGGAGGCCCCGGGAAGACCCAGGACACGCTGGAGGGACTATGTCTCTCGGCTGGCCTGGGAACGCCTTGGGTCCCACCGGAGGAGCTGGAGGACGTGTCTGGGGTGAGGGAAGTCTGGGAGTCCCTGCTTAGACTGCTGCCCCCGCGACCCGGCCTCGGGATAAGCGAAAGAAAATGGATGGATGGATGGATGGAATATAAAACTTTTGTCACCTGGAGATTTACCCACAGTGGGGAAGAGGAACTACAACTTTAAGTCAAGAGTACTAGTACAAATGGGAGTAAAAGTACAGTGTAGGAAAATTACTCTGAGCAGGTCAATTGTATTAAAGGGGCTACAGGTGCTATGATTTGCTTAATGTATCTTTACTTGGGAGTCCTGCCTCAGCCTGTCCTCTCCCAGCCCTGTACAGCCCTGCTCAGTAAAACACTGTACTTTGCTGGAGACATGTAAATGAGCTCCTGCTGTCAGCTCCTGCTCTAAAGCACTACCACAGTCACTATCATCACTGTCATGTGGGATACCACTATTTTACTCTGTGTGTATGTAACTGTCCATTTACACAGGGAAAATCTATACAAAGTTTACCACACTGTACAGGATCAAACTCACTCTGGGAGTCTACTATGCGGAGTGAAAACAAATGGGGCTCCGCAATACTCAAACCACACTATTAAGTGATTAATGCGCCTAGTTCCACATCTCTGAAGAACATTTGATTTTTACTATTAGTGTATTCCTGTACCCAAAAGCACTCCCAAGTATTGTATTTTATTTTTTATTTTTTTATATGTGTTGTTCATCGTAAACTGCAATTTTTAACTAATACAGTTTTATAGAAACTTCCTGTTCAAAACTGCAGAACTCTTCTCAGTTTCATAGTGGATTTTTGTTTGCTAATTTTTTGGTCTGAGGAAATGGTTATGTAACACTTTTAAAACCCACACAAATCACCCAAGGTCAGATTTTAAAAAGAAAAATGACAAGCACATGGTCATAAATTGTTTTTATATATATATGTCCCCTTTAAGAATCATTATGAGGGAAATAACACTTCAACAATAAATGCTCTCTCTGTATGAATAATGGTTTAAACAAATGTGATTATTTTTTTTCCATAGTTGAGCAGCCCTACAATAACTGTCAAAAACTGAGCAGGTATACGATTATGTGTGCCGACACATAATCGTGTAAGCATATCGTATATAGGGGCATATAGTTAAAAGCACATATATTTTTGTATTTATATTTATGGCGTTTTATTGACTTTAGTAATTTGATGTTGTCCCTATGTTCCCTGCTGCAGGTCGACTTTTGGACCATACCAAGAAGTACATGTTTGTGTTTCTCCTGGCGGGCTCTGAAGTGTGCCTGTCCGCCATAGTCCTTTTCACTTGTAATCTGCTCTGCATCATCAACCCAAAGATCCAGCCCAGGAGCAACGGGAGCAGGAGGAGAGCCCGGAGAGTATGCCCATGACCACCGACCACAAGGCAGGGGGTGCCGCGGAGCAGGCTCACAGAGACCAGGAGGAGAATAAAATGCTGGAGGAGACAGCAGCCCGACCCGACAGCACGACCGTGGACTCACAAGAGGTGGAGAGGTTCCTCAAAGAGCCAGAGAATAACGGAGGCCTATCCCCTAGTCCTGAGACCTGCCTGTAAAGCACACACTTATGGTTTAAAGGTGTACTGTGTAACTTTTCTAGTGGGGCATATGTCACTTTCTTGTCTCCATGGCGATGTAATTATAGCTTTGCCTGGAAAGTTTTATAGTATCGGACTAAAAGCTTTCTATCTCCACAAAGGCTTTGTCACAGGTCAGATCTGTGGAGTGGCTCATAATAAAAATGTTTTTTAGTGTTTTTATGCAATTGCATTTAAAGCTGATTATTTATTGAAATATTGCCAACTATAAAAAGAGCCAGGTTTGCCCAGGAGAATGCTCTTTGGGTTGATGTCCTCCATTTTTGGAAAGCTGTTGTTCCGTACGGAGACAGCAGGGGGAGATGACAGACAATTCAAAAACCACTCGAAAATACATATTTTACTGTCTCATGATGTGTAATGAGGTAAAAATTACTTAGTAGTCCGGAATATTCCAGACAAAGTAATAACATCTCCATGGAGATAAGCAGGTGCCGGACCCCAATCAGAAAAGTTACATTGTGCGCTTTAACAGGAGCTAGTGGTGTAGAGACAGGGCTGCACATTGTCACCGTACATGTTTGAATAGAATTTTGCTTGGTTCTACATTTCTGTGTCATTAGATGGTGGTTATACTGGAATAGCCATTAAAAGCTTGTGCCGTATTTTCCGGACGCACCACCGATTAAAAAGCCGCATGCTTTAACTTTAGAAAAAAAAAACTTGTACAAGCTGCACCGGACTTTAAGACGCAGGTATCCCACGTAGTAATATGAAAAATTTGCTCAAAAAACGTCATTTGCGAGGGACCACTAGTGCAGTTTTGCATGCTTTTTTTTTACAGTGTATGCAGGCGTGTGTTCTGCGTCCTGATTGGCTAAAGGAGGGGCTGTGTCTCCTGTACAGGACAGAATGTGTTCAGCCAAATTTACCAAAATATTCGATGCTGCAGCGTGACTCTAAAACAATCACGTTGGGCACCTTTGTATTTGAGGACAAACGCCTCCGACACGCATTGTGGACACTCTGGACACGCATCCACAGAGACTTTACATGTGAAACAACATTTTTTTTTAAAAAAAAAAAAAATAACATAAGGATGACAGCAGAATAAGTTTTAACAAGGAGCAAAAGGGCTGTAACCTGCGGTTGGAGTCTGCTTTAGTTTGTGGATCAGTGACTGCAGGAAAAAGAACATTACGAGACATTACAACGGCACCAGTACGAAGAGGCGGAGACAGAGGAACTGAGAAATACACCTACAGCCGCAAAACATATAGAATAATTATAAAAAAATTTAGTTTTCTACTTCACGTATTTCGTTTATACTAACCCCCGCGATAAACCAGATACTGTCTTCTTATCACTGTAAAAAATGAGTCACTGACAGCAGGTGACAAGTAAGGAGCAACATCCACTCTTTTCACTTTTATTTCTACTGTTGCTGGGCAAAATGTTTTAGCGCCACGGGGAAAAAAATGTATAAGCCGCACTGCACCATAAGCCGCAGCGGTTAAGAAGTAGAAAAAAGTAGCGGCTTGTAGTCCGGAAAATACGGTAGCTGTTGTTTTTAGCCTTTTTTAAATAGCTTCCCTTCAACATAGTGAAAGAGTGATGTCTGAGTGCCATAGTTGGCAAAAGTAGGCTTGACAATTTTAAGATACTTACAAATAGTAGTAGCTTGAATAATGCTTATATTACTGGGTTTAGAGGCACTGTAGCAGATTTTTTCTTAAAAATGTGAAAAACAGTTTTACAGTGATCCAGAGTTATTCCTCCATTACCTTTGTGCATTCCGAGGATCCTAATTATTCATCAGGATGAGTTTTACAAGCGCTTTTCACAACTTTCATAGTGATGCTAACAACAACTAGCATGCTAATCACACACTTCCTGATTCTCAGACAATAAAACGTTTTATAATTAGATATAGACAGCAGACTTATTATATCTGTACTGGACCTTTAATCAAATCAGAAGTAGGGCTCGATATACAACAGAATATATTGTTTAAACTATCTCTACACTGGCTTTGCAGTAGTAGTTGTTCTACAGTACCAACATGGCGGATATTGTGCAGCCCTGTTCAGAGCATTGAGCTTGTCCTGTCTTCTGCCACCCACGCAAAGCCCAGCCGTGGTGTCATACATGACCACATTATAATCATACATGTCCTGTTAAGATTAACTCTGTAGTCACCAGCACTTTGAGGCAAATGCTGGAATTTAGTCTGTGTTTGTTGAAGTCTGTGAACGCTGCTAAAAGTGATTGTACAAATCTACATTTCAGTTGACTCCATAGTATATTTCATTATTACACCAGGGTCTTAAATAGATGCACTATTTTGTTAGGAAATAAATTAAACATAGCTGCACAAATACTATATGAAATGAAAACTTGAATGCTTAGTCTTAACTGTGAGCACCTGAGGCATATGAAACCATAGTTAGGATTCTAATAACACTACTGTGTGGGGGGAGTGAACAGGTGTGATGTTTGGGCACCACTCAAATTTGACTTTAAAAAGAACTGAGATTTTATTAAATAGATTTGAGTTTAAAAGTGTTTTTGTTTGTCTGTCCCTGAGGATGAGAGCTGGCTTTAAAGCACTCTGAGGGAGCCTTAGTTAGCATCATTTTGGACCATACATTTAAGCTTGTGTTCAGGCTTTGTGGTGGATAGTGGTCACATGTTCACACCTGTTATTCACATGTCCCAGCCTAACATTCCTTCTGAATCAATGTATTTAATACCGTAACTATCACTTGACTTGGGACCAAAATCTGAGGCATCTTATTTGCATATTTTCAAAAACAATTATGAAACATGTGTCCCACACTCACACGGCATAGACAAAAGTGTGTGCTCACCGTCGCAGCTGTTCCTTAAGACCATACTTGTCCTCATCCAGATGGCTGTACACAATGGGATTAATATTGTGTCTTGTGTCTATAAGTAGATAGTAAGTCCTGGTACCATGCGTTATAAACATTGTTGGGAAGAATACAAGGTAGTACTTTCACATGAAGTTGCATACTGGTAATATTATAGTGTAAAAGCACGATGTAGGATAGCAGCATTTGTTCTGCATAACTGCACCAGAACACAGAAATTCAAAATCAAAATTACAGTTCTTCCCAACACTGGTTATAAAAACCAATGCATCATTACACTGTATACAAATCCGAAATAGTAAACCAAAAATTTATCATATCAATTTGAAATTTGTGCCTTGGGAAAATCACCATCCAAAAATACCTAATCCATACTGTTCTTCACAGTTTCGGTCAGTAATTCAGTCATGTTGTAATGAATAAAGCCATTTTATTTTTTATGGTTAAACTTTGTACAATTGTACAAGTGGCTCTGTGTATAACGACACCTAGCTAGCTCACTGTTAGCATCACTACTTCCTGTCCAATTGTATCTCAACTGTGCTAAAATTAATAAATACTGAAAGATCACAGAGGGGACAGGGGGTTATGAATGGAAGTCATTGACAACAACAAACTTTACAACTCAGGTGAATGCTTCAATTCAATGCTCACTGTGTCTATTACAGTAGGTGTTTGCATGTCAGTGCAAATACTAATGCTAATGCTAATTTTGAGACATAATAAATATCAAAGAAATGCCATAAACTGTAGTAATCCACATATAAAAACATCAGTTAGTCTTTACCTTAAATTTTAATTGGATAGTTATTTTACATTGAGTATTACCTTTGAGACACAGTGAGCTAGCCATTCCCTGCTGTACACAGAGCCTATTCCAGACCAAACTTTGAGGACCATGTTGATACCAGGTGTGACCAAAACTTCTCCCATCATTCCGCTTAAGTCCTGTGGTGCATGGAGTGTCTGTTAGTTGTGGTTTGCAGGTTATGGTTAAGTCGATGTCCGCTTTAGATACGCTCATAATAACTCATGGACCTAACTCAGCTTCATTGTCCTGTCCGGTGTGCAGTGAGTGGTGTAACTGCAGTAACCAAGGTCTGCCACTACGGGTGATCATGGCGTTGTTCTGTCGTAAAGTCATTGCTTCAGCAACTATCCAGCTAAAATGCTCTTTGTAATGAGGTGTAAGTAAAGCTAGAGGGTACAGTTTGGTACTGTTGCCATGGAAATTGTGGTGGCCATCGTGTGACTGTTTAAAGAGCTGAATTCTATTAGACAAAAATGTAAGAACATGGCTAGAAATGTCATTGATTAAAAGTTTGAAAATGACACATGGTAGTTTGACGTCCCAGTAATGCAGGTAGCTCTAGTTATATTTTCACTCTTCAGTCATGAAATTTAATATTCACCGTAAGGCCCCATCATGTATCTTTTTAGACAACTTTTTATTATTTTGATTTGTACTGTCTGCAGCCGTATGGGCCACACAGACTATGAACACTGCCCGTGTTTTCTCTGCTTCACTCCATGCTTCTAATATCTGTGTGGAAAGTATAATCCAAACTTTAGTCTGAGTGGGCTTGCATCACCACAGGACTGACTTGTCCTGGAGAAGGGCCTCCTCCTGCTCATCTCCATGGAAATGTTGTTCCTTTGACTACTAGAGTTGTTAAGTGTGATGTCACTTCCGGGTCCAAGGCAGGCACCATTTTGGGCAAAATTAAAAAAAAAGCTGTGAAGTTGCCAATTGGATCCAGAAGTGACATCATCGCTTTCACTATATGGCATAAAACCTATCTATCTCCGTGGAGAATGTTCGGAAGTAATGGTTTTAACTTTTCTATACCATGGAATTATCCATTTGATGTGCAACCTCCAGAAAGTTACATATTGTTGCTTTTTCAGAATTTGTATTGATTAATATGGTTTAATATGGACACAAGGTAAAGCACAAGTCAAATCAGAGTGGAATTTACAGTCACAAACATGGCCACTGGAACCTGTTAGTATATATTACCATGGCACTGAATCCTCTAGTTTTATTATACTGCATTGGTCTTCGTCTTCCAGTTTGTGGGCTTGTTAGAAGGATATGCGGTGTGAATATTTTAATAGATCTATAAACAAATGCAACTATTCTTTCAATTGTCTTAAACTGTCTGTAGCACAAGGAAGTAAAACAAATGTTACAAATTGTCTACAGGCAAAATGGTGAAAAATTGTGAAGTTGTTGAAATTCTCGGCTTGATGTTTTTCTGTTACCACCTGCTTTGTACTGTCTTGACTGTTTGTGTAATGCCCAGAATGTAAGGAAATTTAATATATTTTTAAATAAATATTTATGCTCTGGATTTGGATTTGGATTGAAGTCCTGCTCATGATTCTGTTCTAGTTCTGAATTTTTTTATTTTTAAATTTTTGACACCACAGAAGGACGTGATGTGAGCCTGTCAGTAACCATGGAGACAACATGTGATGGAGGAGGTGTTAGCATGGCAGATTTGGAAACGAAGAAATTGAAAAGAAAAGATATAATGTTTTGATTCAGCTGTTGGAGAATTACTTAAGATTTTTGGGGGGTAGGGGAAATAGGGGTTTGTTATCAGCTAGTCAGGGGTGCATTTGAAACGTTTTTGAACAAAAATATTCAGAAATGATCAAAATATACCAATCTGTACAAAGTCAATCATTAAAAGTGATTGTATCAAAAAGTAAATTTTCAGATGTTTTGAATGTATGTTAAGAACCAGAGGTGGAAGAGTAGCCAAAATGTTACTCAAGTAACAGTAATGTTACATAAAAGAAATTACTCAAGTAAGAGTAAAAAAAACGATTTGAGAAAACTACTCAAATAAGAGTAAATTAAAGAATAACTGTCAGGATGTAACATTTGATTCATAATTTGAAGTTGATATCATCTAAAGGAAAAAAACATTAAATTATGCACAGAATCTGGTATTTGCAAAGGATAGACACAGACATCAGACAAACTAAATCATATCTGAAGGAGCAATGCAAGAAACAAATGTTCAAATATTTTCATATTGTCAACATAAAGCTTTTGTTACTTGTAGAGAGGGAAGAGTAAGGCAAGGCAAGTTCATTTGTATAGCACAAACCTGAGTATTAACCACCTTCAGAAGATCAGAAAGGACACATTTAGGTAGTTTAGTAAATTTATTGCATACAGTGATTTTACACATTAACCTAAAGGTTGATCCCTGATTCAGATGGCATATATTGCAAGTGTCCTTGAGCAAAACACTCCTCACACTACTCTGTTATCACTGGTATGTGCACACAGATATATGTCTCCATACAAAATATTGACCTATTACTTTGCCTGAAATGTTAAGCAGTGTAGCATTAAAACTTTGCTTGTTCATGGAGATATATACCTTCAATGCCATAAAGCAGCAGAATAGTCCAGGCAAGGAATAACATCTCCACGGAAACTAGAAAAGTTACATAGTGATCCTTCATTGTTAAGCACTTTGAGTGACCAGATCTACTCCATATGTCCATTGGGCAAGTTATGTTCACTTTTATTCCTTTTACTCTTACTTCAGTAATATTTTTATTGAAGTAACAGTACTTTTACTTGGGTAAAAGTTTTGGTTCCTCTTCTCCTGTCTGCAAGTGACAAAAGCTTTATTTTGATAATATGAAATGATTTGAGCATTTGTGTTTCTTGCACCGCTCTTTCAGATATAATTTATTTTTTTCAAATTTTTGTGTCTATCCTTATATAATAGTAATCAGTGCATAATTTAATGTTTTGTCCTTCCAATTACTTTAACTTTAAATTACAAATCAGATGTTTCTTCCCGACAGTTTCTCTTCTTGAAGAAATTCTTGAACCACTACTTTGTACTTCTACTTGAACTTATTTTGAAGTAAAGTTACTCTTACTTGAGTACGATTTTTTGCTACTTTACCTACTGATAGTTTTACAACAATAGCAAACATTAGGTAGCGAGTGCAATTTAACAGGAACAACGCTTGAGGGCGGCATGTAAAGTCAAATCACAAAATCCGAAACGGTCCAAACGAACCAGCGCATGTTTCTCATCGGACTTTTTAGATTGCTGCACAAAGTCAGAAACTGTTCGCCAAAAATCTTCTTCAAAAATTACAGGTAAATTATCTGATTATTAAATAGTTATGAGTCCGTGCTGTCAGTATAGAGCGGCTCCGTGCGTCCCTGGTGTTTAAACGTAGAACAGGCGTATGTGTGCACTTGTGGTAGTTGTAGCTCAGTGAATCATGTGCCACACGGTTCTACATGTCAACTGCTCGGCTAGCTCTTTAGCATTAGCATCACAACTGTCTGAGGCTGATGTAGGCTGCTCGAGATGATGATGATTAATCCCAGTACGATTTTAGCTTTTACAAGTATTAAAATATAAATATATTTAATTATAACGTGTAATGAAGTCCAAACAGTGAAATAAACGGTGGGAATATAACTTGTTGTGCAGTGTTATTCAATGTATAATGTAATGTATTTCATATATTTAGAAAGAAATCTCTCATTTCCATAACATGTCAGCATTTGCTCAGATGTAAAGTTTGTAGATCTGTATGATTTTGTACTGGTTAGTTGACTAAACAATGTCCCTATGTTGACAATATCATATGGTATAAATAGTGTTAAATTTAAAGTCATTCATAAAGGACAACTCTATTTGGGTAATAAACAAATAGTTAATGTTCAGTTGGCTACATAATATATAAACTGGCTGTATAGTTATTTCCATTCATAAAATAGCTATCTTAAATTCCTTTCACATTTTCACATTGTCTTATATATCACTCTTGATGATCTTGATCCTGATCTTTAAGGTGCATATGACAAGTTAGACGACTCATTTCACTAAAATAGTTAACATCATTATATTAAGATTTTACCTTAAATCTTGCCTAGTTTTTTCTTTTTCTTTTTTCATTTGGTCAAGTTTATAATTTTACCTCCAGGACGGACACAGGCAGGAAATATGACATATGCAGGGGTAATTCCATACCTGTTATCTAGCAACCATGAAGTTAACAAGGTCCAAAACTTGTCTAAATTAAACAATAGTTAAGAATAGGCTAATGAAAATAAATGACACTGTTATTTTTGTTAAATCAAGGTTTAAACTGTTTAAATGTGTCCCTTGCGTCTACATTTTCTGTGTTGATGATATAGGTAGAGGTGTTCTGTTTTAGAACTCCGTGCTACTTCCTGTATTTTTGTACACAAAAACTGTCACTTAACTAATGTGAAACTAAGTCATAATTAGATAAACATAAAAATGTCATTGGCATTTTAAACCAAATCCCCTTGTTGCCCTGGTCACCTGCAGAAGCCATGCCCAAACTGCAGGGCTTTGAGTTCTGGCGCGTCAGACGCTGAAGGAAGCGCGCTTCGTGGTGGCTCCCATGGTGGACCAGAGTGAGCTGGCCTGGCGCCTGCTGAGCCGTAGACATGGGGCCAGCTCTGCTACACCCCCATGTTCCACGCCCAGGTGTTTGTGCGTGATGCCAACTATAGGAGGGAGAACCTTTACAATGAGGTGTGCACAGAGGACCGGCCACTCATCACACAGGTGAGGGAGGGGAGGGGTGGGCAGAATTGAAGGAACTGTATGTTTGTGTATGAGGTAAACATGTTCAAATCAAATAGCTTTTACTGATAACACTTGTATTGTGGATTTACTACAAAAACATTGGACATAATGTATAGTAAAAGAAAAATAAAATCTGTCAACTGGACAAAAAAGTTATAGAAGTGAAGACGTTTTGTTGCTCATCCAAGCCGCTTCTTCAATTCTGGTCAGATTACTGGTGGACACTGCCTTATATCTATCTGAAGGGAGGAGCTAACTACACCAAAACTCAAAACACACCCATTGTTTATAGTTTTTGTTTGTAGGCTAGATCTATTGTGCTATCCTAACTGTGCACTGTGCCCGAGTCCTACTTAGTATAGTCATTCAAGCCCCTAATGAGTGATTTGACACCTATTAGCATCCTGGTGATTGTTCTCTTTGTTCTCTCGTGTCAGTGTTGGCACACTGGACATGATGGCAAAGTTGTTCATGTTATAATTTGGTGGTTTGTCTTCAATACGATTATCCAATTAGAAAGCAGTCTCTGAAATCTGAAATACAGTTGTTTTAAACCTAAGATGCCTATTTCTGATGGAATCATGACTATGTACCTAAAACTCAGCACTGCAGCAGTCATTAATCAGTGCTAGTGCAGCCTCTGCAGCTCAGTCAGTGAATTCTGGAGGTTCTGAGCTTTCACATGATGCATGACCTGTCCCTATACTCAGAGTAAGAAAAACTTGTACGTGTTCTCTGCGTGCAGGTTAAAGCACTTAATTGTAATTACTTTTTTTAACTAGTTACAGTGCAGGCTACGTGCTGTACCTTTTAATATCTGATATTTTTATTGTGCCAAAAAGAGAATTTGATCATATCTATACATTTTGAAAATACAATAGTATTATTGTCTATTATTGTGTTCATTGCAGTTCTGTGCCAATGACCCAGAGGTGTTTGTCCAGGCAGCTCTGCTGGCTCAGGACTACTGCGATGCCATTGACCTCAACCTGGGCTGTCCTCAGATGATTGCCAAGAGAGGTACCACCATCTCCACCACCTACTCGTAGCGTGCTCTATAATAGAATATTGTAAAGAATATCAGGTCACCCCTCCTAGGTCAGGTTTTGTGGGATTCTGTTCATATCGTTTTACCACCCATAATTTACTGTATGTGTGACTAACTTGTGCATAACTGAGGCATTTTAATTTAGACCATATTATTAGCCTCATAGCATAAGTGCCTAAGTCAAGGTTTTTGGAAAAAAATACAAAATGAACTGCATATGTCATTTAGATGACCATAAGTCTTTCTGATTGTATGAGGTTGGAGCTAATGACACTTACAGATGCAGCAGAGTCTGGAGAGTAGAATGAGACTGAAAACTCACTTTGACCTTATGCTGTTAGGCTATCACAGCATAAGCATAAGGGTTCAAAGACCTTTAGCAAAATATGTAAGATATGATGCAAGCTACTCTTGAATCAAATGCCATCATCCAGCTATTCCATAACAAAAGTACATTATTTGGTTTTTAAACAAGTTTCAAGTTAAAAATATATTTCAGCAGTATCAGCCTTGGCTGCTTTCACCACCAGCCACTGTAAAAATGCTCTTTTATTTTTTTAAATATTCTTATTCCATTGCAGGTCACTATGGGGTTTTCCTGCAGGACGAGTGGGAGCTGCTGGAGAAAATGGGTGACTGACACATCCAATAAACTTTATGAACATTTCTGAAAACTCATATTAACATGCTCTGTCGCATCCAGTGAAATTAGCCCATGAGAAGCTGTCAGTGCCCGTGACGTGTAAGATCCGAGTGTTTGAGGACATGGAGAAGACTGTCCGATATGCACAGATGCTGGAGAAGGCCGGATGTCAGGTATTCTACTTCTAACTTATAAATACTGTTGCAAATTCTCAGTTTAAGTTCAGAAAGAAAATTTGTTTTTGGTTGTGTGGCCCTTAAGGTAGGCCTACTATGCAAAATTTGATTTTCACAAGCTTTTAACCATGTTATAGTTGTTTCCCCTCTCAGAGTTGTATTTGGAGTGATTTGTGACTATTTGAGCAATCTTTAATTGTTTTTTTCAAGACGCCATATTGCTGATAAACCCCTGATTTAACCGCCACTGGCAATACACCAACTGCTATGTACTTACTTTCTTTCCCATCTATTTTCTTAAACGGTGATATGCATAGGATTAGGCAGCTTTTTTGCCATTTTGGTACAAATGAAAAAAAATCTGCTATTTGCTAGCATGATGTGCAGCTATTGATCAGAGGTGCAGACAGCACTCTCTTTGTTGTGACATTGGCATTTACGGCGACATCAGCCCCCATTGGGCACTGCAGTTTCCTAACACAAAGGTCAATGGACTTGTTTCTTGCATTAAGTAATTTTAGATGAATATTGAGATTAAAATGTGCAAATTATAAAATAATGATCCACTGGTGTCATGGATTATACTACTATAACTATATAACAGGGTCACGCACAATATGTCTTCTTTAAATTTGGCATCATAGCAACCAGCCACACTAGGGAATTTTACACACTGGACTTGAACTGCTGAAATTTGAATGCTACAGCATGCCATTAATGTAACGATTTTGTATTTATTTCTTTACAGTTGTTGTCAGTTGACTAAAATCCCCTTGAAAACCCCTTGAATTCTCACTGTCAGTATGACGTCCTCTCCATAGATCTGGCCTGTACGTGGCCGGGTGGTGTTGCTGCAATTTTTTATATCTATACATAAATATTGTTTCCTCATCATCAAAACATACAGGCATTTATGTTGTTTCGTATAAACTACCCCCTTAATGACATCGTAAGATGGAACACAGCATTTTGAGTTATTGAGATGCGGACATCATAATCTAGGTTTACTCAAACATGTGAATGAAACAAAATACAACTCAGGGTATATTTTTGGTGAGGGAATAACATTACAACATGGCTTAAAGCTCACAGGAGTCAATTTTGTGTAGTATAGGAAAAAAAAAAAAAAAAGTTAAATTATGTTATGTCATGTCTTGTGTATGTGTGTTGTTTCAGCTGCTTACGGTGCACGGCAGGACCAAAGACCAGAAAGGAGCTCTTACGGGCATTGCCAGTTGGGAGCACATCAAGGCTGTGCGGTGAGACTAGCTCATTCATAATGAACACATCCAGGTGGACAAGAATAAAAATACATTCTTTTAGCTGGAGACAGCACGCAGTGGTCTTATTTAGTCAATAAGTGAAGCTTTAACAATATTCTCTTTGGGACAAAACACAAAATGAAAAATGTACTCATTAACAAAAGTTTTGTCCCCAACTTTAAGTGTAACTTTAAGTGTCCAGTAATAATAATAATAGTATAAACACCCAGGTGAAGTATGTGTGTGCTACAGGCAGGCAGTGAAGATCCCAGTGTTTGCCAATGGGAACATCCAGCATCTGAGCGACGTGGAGCGCTGCATCCAGGAGACCGGGGTGCAGGGGGTCATGAGTGCAGGTGCGGCCCTGTCACTTCACCTGTCACTTCACCTGTCATTTCACCTATCACTTCACCTATCACTTCACCTGTCACATCACTGGAACAGAAGAATCCTGGTCCTCATACATCTGTGTTGTCATCTCATCCCTCTGTTTTTGTCCTCCAGAGGGAAACCTGCATAACCCAGCCCTGTTCGAGGGCCGTAGCCCCTGTGTGGGAGATGGCTGAGGAATACCTGCAGGTGGTGAGAGAGCACCCGCCCTGCACCCTGTCCTTCATCAGAGCTCACCTGTTCAAACTCTGGCACCACACGTACGCCCCATGCTTTACTACTATAAACTACTGTGTTCTATGGGTGAATTATGTTCTTCTATTTACTAAAACCGTTCACCAGCTCCCTGAACTTTTGTCTTGTCCTCACTAAACATTTGCATATTCAGGTTATAAAACCAATCAAATCTATGATTCAGCTCTTCAATCCTCTTTTGTCGCAAGTCAATTATTTTTATTTATTTGAGAACTTTAGCCTGTAGCAGCTGAGTTTAGTAGTTAATTTAAAAAAATAATGTTTCCTGTGATTATAATCCATGAAAGATCACACTAGCACATAGGCAGGGGAGCGAGGGTATTGCCTGAGGCAGTCAGTGCTGACTATTACTCACAGTTGAGGAAATCTTATTATATCAGAATAGATAAACCTCACACAGAGAGGTCCTTTGTAGGTCGTTCCACACACTCTGATTTGTGATGTGTGGTGTACACAGGCTGCAGATCCACCAGGACCTGAGGGAGGAGCTGGCCAAAGTCAAGACCGTGGAGGGACTGGCTGAAGTCAGCCACCCAGCTCAAACTCAGGTGTCAGGTGAGACCACACAGCTCAGGCTGATATCAGCTTGTTTCCACTGATCTGATGCTTTGTCTAATCAACTTGAATTATCGTATTTTCCGTACCTTAAGTCGCACTTTTTTCATAGTTTGGCCGGGGGTGCGACTTATACTCAGAGGCGACTTATATGTGAAATTATTAAAATATATAATTTCACATCTTCATAATTGTCACACTGACAACCGCGCGAAGGCACTCTAGGCTTGTTTACCAACCTAGCCATCTACTTCCAGAGCAGGCGGAGTTGTTCAAAAGCGACACCAAGGATGAAGAATTCAATGGATTTAGTGATTTAGAGTGAGATCGAGAATAAACTTGTTAGCTTGTTTTTTATGCTTTAGTTATCTGATTAATGTTAGTATCTTAGGTTAACATACCAAACACATATTCTGTTCATTGTCTATGCTTCATGTACGTGTTTAGGGATATGTTAGGTAACAGTTGAATATACATGTTACAGTTCACTTGTTTGACTTCTAGGTGGCGCTGTTGTGTTTGTAATAACTGTAAGAAAATTTACTTGACCCTGTTTTCTTTTATATTTTTCATATTTAATTTCCCTTTATTTATTTCCCCTTCATTTATAAGACCATAAAGGTGATATTTTATCATTTGGAACAATACTGTAAAAGTTTAGTTTATCATAAGTCAAGTTTAAAGTCACTAGACTTTTTCTGGTTCAGCCTTTTACACTAATGCGAAGTCTTACCCAACAGAGCACCATTTAAGAAACAATCGAAAAGTAAAATATAAAGTTTTTGGTTCACCGGCTTGTTTACTAGCAGGTCAAAGTGGTATGTATATTTTCCATGTGTTCATATGCAGTTTTGTGTGTATATGTAATATGAGCCAGAACTTCTGTTATATTTTATGTGTTTGCTAGTTCAATGGTGTGAACTGTGATGAAGAAGTAAAACCACAAGATAAAATGTCTGTTCTTGGTCCCGGATTTTATAAAATAAATTCCCCAAAAATGCGACTTATAGTCCAGTGCGACTTATATATGTTTTTTTTCTTCATTATTATGCATTTTTTCGCTGGTGCGACATATAGTCCGGAAAATACAGCATGCGTTTAAACATTCTGCTTTCCCTGATCACTTTCAGTCAGAACCATCCTAGATTGATAATGTGTACAACTCAGATCAGAGTGCTTCACATATCAATCTAGTATGAGCAAGGTGCTAGTGGGTGGTAAAGGAGTAGTATGTTGTATTTATTTTGTTACCTGCATAGGGACTGCAGATGTAAATTAGCTTTGTAGTTGTAACCCGGTATATTTACATTGTTCCATATAGATGTTCATTAATGTGCTATTTCAGTGATTGTGGTTTCCCTGCCCTGTAAAATCTCATCTCTTCATCTCCCTTGGTCATCGCCAAGGGGATCTGTGTTGATGTGAGAGATGATGTATGACTGCTACTGTGTCCTCAGGAGGAGATCTCTCGCTGTGCTGGGGTAGAGGAGTGGGACAGTGGTTTGCCTTTTCCACACTGGATCTGTCAGCCCTATGTGCGACCACCGTGAGTCCCTTTTAAAGTGGAGCTTTTTTTCTGCTACTGCATGGTGTTTTAATAGGATTATTGGCTGTTCCTTGTCATCATCTTTATTTACAGTCGAAACCAGAATTTTACATTCATTATATAAAAAGACACATGCACTTTTTTTAAGGATTTTTTAGGACCAAAATAATTTCTATAAATTTGATAAATGCCAAAATAATAAGGATTTTGTAGGTTGTTCAAAGTCAGAAGTTTACATACAGCAGGATTACTACGCATTTAAAGAACAAAACACAGACGATGATGTCATGTCTTTGGAAACTTCCAATTGTTTATTGACAACATTTGAGTCCAACCAGACCTAGTGGTGGTGGATCAACAGAGCTGTGGACATCGCAGTACCAAGTGATGGGAACATCAGGAAAAAGGAGCATGAGAAACTAGAGAAATACCAAGGGCTCAAAGAAGAGCTTGAGAAGGTGAAGGCATCAGTGGAGTCTGTGGTCATTGGAGCACTTGGGGCAGCAACCCCCAGATTGGAGGAGAGCAGATCCCAGGAAAAACATCAGACATCTCAGTCCAGAAAAGCATTTTTTTTTTTTGTATGTGTTAAATGCAGAAAAAGCATGAAAAAGCACCCATAACTGAAGCTGCGCCTTATAATCCGGTGCGCCTTGAAAGGCGTGAAATTACGGTACTAAGAAACATAAGATGGCCTGTCCCCACCCCTCCTCCCCCTCAGTTCTCTAGGCTAGCAGCTCCGTTTGAAATGTGGTAGTGGGTGGAGTCTAGTTGTTAAATCCCATTTAAAATGATGACCTCACATGTCCAGCACTCTCATTACCTCTCACACAACTCTCTTAGGCCCAAGGACCCAGTGATGAACGGGAATAGCCAGCTCTCAGAGGAGAAGAAGCCCGCCGGCCACAAGAGGGCACTGGAGGACGACCCAGACTCTAACCCTGACGGTCTGTCAAAAAACAAGCAGAAGAAGAGGTCCAGGAACCCCCACAAGAACTTCTGCCCTGAGCAAAAACGTCAGTGCCACTTAAATACTCGCCAAATGTCACAGTTACTATGTTTACGCTAATGTGCGCCTCTATATCTCCACAGCAAAGTACATCAAGTGTGAGCAATGTGGAAACCCAAAGGTGCGTGTACTGACAGGTATGGATTTTTATAGTTTTAATATTTATGTATGTGTAATTTGTTTTCTTTCTGCAGGGAAATAAATGTGTTTTCAACCTGTGTCGTGGCTGCTGTAAGAAGAAGGCCTTCAAAGAGGTGGCAGACTGCCCAAGTGAGTTACACCAAAGACTGTTTAGTTTGGGGTTTGGGTTTAGTTGGCTTGAAAAGAATTTTGGCAGGATGTGCAAATAGGTTTCTCAGAGTTAAATACAATGAATAAGGTAGGCCAGGGACCCTCAAACTGGGACCAGTGAGTAAGAGAGTCACACTAATGGTTGGACCTTAAACTGCAATGTGCCATTCTATTTTATCATTTGAGAAGGAAGTACTACCCTAACAAAAACACCAGTAGTTCTAAACTATTTAAAAATGTCCAACGTTTTAATTTGTGCATGAAAACTAAAATTAATCAGAATAATTACAGCCCATCAGAATCCTACCTTACATGGTCCTCCCTGTATCGCCATGTTTTGTGTCATATTGTCATGTATGTATTCCAGGTCATGGGCTAAAGTTCAAGACCAAAGCAGATAAGCGCAAAAAGGAGGAAGAGGAGGAGGAACAGAAGGAGGAAAAGGAGAAGGAGAGGAACCAGAGGAGCCAAAAGAGCAAGAGTGGGAAAGAACATGAGAAAAGCACAGTTCCTCCTTCAGTCCAGACCTCCCCTCCGCACATACTCCCAAACGGACAAACAAACCTATGAACTACTGGACTGCACAAAATTCTATATCTACAGTGGTTAAAATAACTACAATATGGAACATTTGGTACCCCATCTGAAACATACTGCTTTAGATGATTCTAAACCAAGAGTCTAACTCATAAATATAGAAATGGAGCTGCTTAAAAACTAGGCTTAAAAGAGGTCTCAGGCAGATCTTAACTAAGTCTAAAACTGCACTTAAACAAGTATTAACAACAAAGTAAGTGAAAGAAAACTAAACCAGTCTAAGGTCTACAACAGGACTAACCGGGTCTAAACTATGACTGGACCAGGACTACTCCATGTCCAAACAGATTGAACTAGGTGTAATCTGGGACTGTACCAGGACTGACCCAAGACTAAACCAGTTCTAAACCTTAACTACACATGCCCAGTGTTCCAAGTAGCACCAGTGTACCACAGTTTGGGAACGAACAACAGTAGAAAGTACATTTTCTACAAAAATGGCACATTTTGGACTCCACTGGCAGAATTTTGTGTGAAATAAGCACGATCCTCTAAACGCAATCAGTTACAAATTCTTAACCAGTAATGTGCTACTCAAGTCTAAATTCACGTTAAGAATTTACGTCTTTTTAACCTGTGTAGATACTACGTGTTTTTGCAGTGTTCTTCATGGGCATGTGATGGGACAAAACTACAAACCTACAAACCACATCTGCTGCTATACAACTCCTCCAAACATCTCATTTAGATTTGACCTGAAGTTTTTTTTTGTTGGGGTTTTTTTTTTGTTTTTGGGAGACATTTTGTTTTAGCCAAAGCTCATGAGGAAACTCTTAAAAGTTCTAGAATGTACAGTTTATTTATTTTTGTGGACTATGGCTTTATTTGAAAACGGACTGTGCCTTCTTGTAAAATACTGCCTTTAAAATTGAACACAAACATTAATGATGTACTTTTCAACCATGGACTCATAGAAAATACAACTGAAACATGTGCTTTTTAAAATCATTTTAAAAATGTAGACGTGTTCCTCCATATCCAAATCTCCAAACGCACAAAATAACAAGATGATTGGTTAAAGGGCCTGTACCTGATTTCAAACTTGTTTTAGTTTGAACGTTTAGCCCTGTCCACTTAGTCCTTTCTGTTATTGTGATATTGCACCATGATGCAGAAACGGCTGTCTGGGATAGTGTCAGGCAGTTGTTTCCTTATTTCTCTCCAAACCCTGCTACTATTTGTAATTTTGATGCTTATGTATTAGGCATTGTCTGAGAAAGTGTTTGTTTTTATGATTATGTTGATATAATTTCAATGTTTTTCTTATTTTATCATACCTTTTAGCATACAATGCATGATGTAAAGTGCATTTATCTTGACAAGCATACATTGAAATTAGGTACAGTCCCTTTAATTGTTCAAATATATAGACACCAAAACTGAAACTGAAATTTGTGCTATCTCATGGTTTTCCCACCTCAAACAAGACCTGTGATAGAAACGCTTTGTCTGTTGTGTTGTAGAATATTTTGTACCAGTTTATAATAACTACACCTTATTAGCCTTCATAATTAACAAATTGTTTATTCAGGCTTAGTAACTTCTTAATTAAGGATTTAGGGTTAGGAGTTAGGGTATTAAGTAGTTACTAAGCCAGAATCATTCTTAATAAACAATTTGTTCTTTGTTCATGCTTTATTAAGGCTATTATAAAGTGTCACTAAATATCTTTAACCATTGCATTTTTCCTCCTCCAACAACCTGCCAGGACTGGGTGATGTAAAATTGTGATAATGTTATTTTGGTGAGATTTTTATTTTGTGACTTAAGGCTTCTCTGTTATGGTCAAGCACAGACACTTTTCCTCTCTCCTCCCTTTTGGTCAACCTCTGTCATGTTCTAAGTGAGTGACAGGTGGATTTAACCAATCACTGTGAAGTGTGAACTTGAAAAAGATGGCAGCTTTAGTTCCTTCATAAAAACAATACACATTTACTAGGTGTACAGGAATCACAATTAAATCAAAGCTGATGTAAGCTATAAGAAAATTGTCATTATATGATTATTTGGTTCACCCCTACAACTTTAAATTTTTGATCAGAACATTTTTTTTCTAGAGAATATTTCCATCAACTTGACTATTACTGTTCATTTAGATCAACAGCATGCTAGCAAAGTAACACTTAATGGCCTTAAAATAAATGGTAAAAATAATATGTATGCATAAGTATTTATTATTCAGATTGCTCTTAAAACAATGCTATAATATTGTATCAAATATGGACTTCTAAAATCTGTAAATCTCATTATAATTCTGTAACTACTTTAGGTTTATAGTAGACACAAGTGCTAGAATGCTCGTAGACAAAGAGGAACTATTTCGTGGCTTTCGTTTCGGTGGGAATGTCTTTCCGTGAGCACTTCAGTCCAAGCATGTGACTTTCAACACGGAAGTTCTCGAGTAAACAAACAAACAAAAAACAGCAACCAGACCCAGGGCAGTGTGGTTTTGAAAAATTATGGACGGGGAGCGTCGGGGCCACTTTTTCCTCTACTTCTCGCGGGGTTAGAGCTGTGTGAGAGATGGTTTAGACGCTTTGGCTCCTCGTATGCGCTGTGTTTTGGTGTTAGCTCCCCCGTTAGTATTTTAGCTTGTTTTACTTCTCTGATCATTCTTCTGACTGACCATGGAGCAGACCAACAGTGTCAACGCGGATCCTGACCTCACCTCTGAACGTATGATTCTTACTTATTTTACAATTCCTAGTTTTAATATGTTTTGCAGAAAGCTTGTACATAGATTGTTAAATTTCATATTGTGTCATATGTCATGTAATATCATACTGTGTAACATTCCAGTCAAAGCAATAACATCTCCATGGACACAAACAACTGGTGTTACATAGTGAAAAGAGACGTCATGAGTACTTTTTCTTTGCACTAGTAGGGAAGTTTTTATTATTTTTTGGTACTACTTAGATTTAAGCTGTAGAGGAATAAGTGACTTTTATAACTAATTATTGGTACAAACTAACAACTGAAGTGTTTCATCAATTATTATTGTAGCTATCTTTTTAAACCACATATTATTTACATTTATCATATATATGTGTGTGTGTGTGTGTGTGTGTGTGTGTGTGTGTGTGTGTGTATATACACCACACACGTATATATATATATATATATGTGTGTGTGTGTGTATATGTATGTTTGTATATATATATATATATATATATATATATATATATATATATATATATATATATATATATATATATATATATATATATATATATATATATATATATATATATATACATATATATATATACATATATATATATATTTTCTTCAGCAGTATATTGTACTTTTTTTTTTTTTTTTTTTTGTCATAATAGATTTATTATGCTCAGCATTCATGTATGCCTTGTTCTGCCTCTTCTTCCTCCATAGGCTGCACCAAACAGAGAAACTGGACTGGGTTTTGGTAAGTCTTTTTCAGGTGACTTTGACTTGACTTGTTTTCCCACTACATGGCCTGATGACAGAATAGACACTTGTGTTCGTGTCTGTTGACTTTCTCTCTTACTATTTGTTTCTCCTGTGTTTGTCTATTTTGTTCATAATTACTAAAATAAGTCAGAACATATTTGAACAGACATGTACTTGCATTTCTTTCTCACAGATGCTATGATCCAAGTAGATGTAGTCACATACATTTACAGTAGTGGCGGGGTTTATATAGCTACAAAAGCCTGGCATTGACTTAATATTCATTCATTCAACCAAAAATATTAATTATTAAAGTCCATAGCAAGGACTTAAAGTGTATGTTAAATGATCATAAAAAAGACCTTTTCACTTTTGTTAAAATAATCACAAAATTGATTTGTCTGATTGTATGAAATAATTTGTCACATAACTGTGTAAACATAGAACCATATTTTTAGCCTTTAGCTCTTCTATTTCCACTTTTACTTGTGAGTCTGTTGAAAAAGACAAATCTGATCTGAGGATGACACGCGGGCACACAGACTGGGGCAGTGCAGAAAAAATATCATCAGGCCTCTTGCCCTCTCTTTCTTTCTCTCCTTCTCTCTTACCCCTCTCTCTCACCTTTCTTACCCTTTCTCTATCCTACACTCACTCTTTTTCTCTTTTTCACCCCCTACCCCCCCCAAATCTTCCTCTCTCCCTCCTCTCCTTCTCTCCCCCACAGGGTGCTGGGACTGTGTAATAACTTTGCGTATGTGGTCATGCTGAGCGCTGCACACGACATTCTGAAGAAGCAAGAGAACCAGAATTCCACTGCATTTGTAAGAGACTTTATCAACAAAACAGTTTTAATACCAGAATAGAGACAACTGAAGAGAAAGGTGAAGTTGAACATAATGTCAGTGTAATCCCTCAGTCGTCCAGATATGATCCATAGTAAAAGAAAAATATAAAATCTGTCAACTGGACAAAAAGTTGTAAGAGTGAACAAAACATCTTCACTCTTACAACTTTTTGTCCAGTTGACAGATTTTATATTTTTCCTCATAATCTCAAGAAATCTTTTAAAAATCATTGTGGCAATCCCTCAAGTACATTTGAGTGATATCAGATCCTTATAAACTAGTATTTTTCACTTTTTAATAAATACCCTGGGAATTAAAAACTGTAATTTTTATTTTTATTTTTTTAGTTTTTGTAAAATAAATTAATAAATATAAGAAAATGTCCACCTTGATGGCAAAAATCTTCAGTGTCCTCTGAAAAAAAAAAGCATTTCTAAACTCATTATGGTGAATATTTAGGATGTCAGAAACGTATTAGGAAAGTGATGAATAACTTTAGACCATTGCAAACCGTATAAAATGAACTAGTTATGTTTTCACAGTAAACATCAGGTACAGTGCCTCTAAGGTTTGAAAATGTGTTATGTCACTTTGCCTCCAGTCTCCTTCATTCTAAAAAAAAAAATTAACATTCTGATGATTTGTTGACTTGTCAATTTAAAGTTTCTATATGTATATGAATGTAAACAGTGACACTATTTCTGTGTGTCCTTCAGGCCACAGTCACTTCTACACTTGACCTCCAGGCTGGGAACAGCAGTAACACCAGCATCTACGATTGCAACCCCACCTCCACTGCGGTAAATACTCAAACTATGTAATACATAGAAGAAAAGGGAAGAAAAAGAAAACAAAAAACACATTTAAACTGTTCTCTAACATTGTATTCTCATAAGGGAGCTGCAGGGGGAGCTCTGTCATGGAAAGTTACTTGGTTCTGCTTTAACTCAGTAGTGTTTCCAGTACATCAAATTGAAAATGGACACAGGATGAGAGCCAAAATATCTTGATGTACAGATGACTGCCTCCATTTTATATCAAGATTTTTTGCATAATATGCCCCCTTTAAGACACTCTGGTAATGAATGTGAATAAAGATTTCTTGTTTCATATACGGATGTCACAGTATCAAATTTTAGCATAACAATTATTGGGGGAAGAAACATAAAAAAAATTAGGATTACTCATGATTATTAACTATTTAAATTATCTAAAAAAAACATTCTTCTAGTATGTGATCAGCTTTCTAAAATCAAACTTTATGAATTATAAAGTAGAAGTTCTACAGTGATGCTGTGTAATGTTAATTCATGACTTTTCCAGGCTGTGCTCTTAGCTGACATCCTCCCGACTCTATTCATCAAGATGTTTGCTCCATTCGTCATTCACAAATTCCCATATGCGTAAGACTCTTTTAGTATCCATCCTGTATTGTATTGTATATGTAGGCATATTTTATCTGTGAACTTGTGTTCACTTTTAAACTGGCATTGACAATTCTATAAAGCCTGCTCCTTCACTGAGTGTTAACAGTATTAGTGGTAGTAACTATAACATAGCTATAATATAATGATATTGTTGTAGGTTTCGAATCCTGTTCTGTGTGCTGACAGCTGCTGCTAGTTTCCTGGTGGTGTCCTTCTCCTCTGCTCTTTGGATGAGCTTCTTGGGTAAGAATTTTATCAGAGCAAACAGTTGTGGGTAGGAGGCGGCGGAATATGGTTTATTAGTATAAAGTGGAAGGAAACACTAAACCAACTTTTTTTTGCTACAAAACTCTGTGCATGGTGTTGTAATAGCATTGCCTAATGTTCCTAGTCTCTTTTTGGCAATTTTATTGCAAACTAAGTACACTTGCAGCTTTGTGTAAAAACTGCCAAAAATGGCATGTTTTTCTGCCCCCGGTGGCCATAGCAATTTCAAGTACTACATAACATCATGCAAGACTGCCCTGATTAATATTTCTGTAATTATTGGGCCTATCCACATGAAACAGAAACTGTCAGTATAAATACAGAAAAGTGACATTTTTTTAGCCTCATAAAGTGATGCTTCGTGTTTCCACTCTAAACTCTGATGGCTGTTGTAAATTGAAAGAATGCTAGAGTATGACTGCAAATATTTATCTGCAAATCTGTAGATCCATTTGACACATTACCTGTCTGAGCTGTATGCCTGTGTTGCAGGTGTGATTCTGGCCAGTATCAGCTCAGGACTTGGAGAGCTGTCTTTCCTCGCCCTTACCGTCTACTACAGCAGGTAACATGAGAGAGTTGGACAGATATCACACTTCTATGAACTACCAGTTAACCTAATGTTAAAGGTGCACTGCGTAACTTTTCTGGTAGAGGGGTCCGCCACCCGCTTGTCTTCCTGATGAGATGTTATTGATTTGCCCATAATGTACAAATATGTTCTAAGATGACTCTGCCTATGTCATCAACACTGAAATTTCTATCCAAAATGTTGAGACAATGTAACATATTTTTTTTACAGATTAAAGGTCCTGTGTTACACAAAATTGACTCTTGTGAGCTTTAAGCCAATTTATAATCAAAAACATATCTCATCAAAAACATACCTGGGGTTGTGTTTGTTTTATTCACA